>CM050517.1:56167402-56354902 GCA_027563665.1 Antrozous pallidus
AGAAGCACTCTGTTCTCCCAACTTTCAGTCTTTATAGTCTAAATGCATGGTGGGTGTTGCTTCTCCATGGATTATATTTGATAAGAACCCAGCGAAGTCGCTTAGCAACTGAACTGCTCAGATTTCATCAGGGACAATGAGTGACACTCCTTATTTGTCTTGGTAGCAAAGCAATCTTTTTCTTTTATTTTTAAAATAGATTTTTATTGATTTCAAAAAGGAAGGGAGAGGGCGAGAGATAGAAACATCAATGATGAGAGAGAATTATTGATCAGCTGCCTCCTGCATGTACCCTACTGGGTATCGAGCCTGCAACCCAGGCATGTGCCCTTGACCACAATCAAACCTGGGACCCTTCAATCCTCTGGCTGAGGTTCTAGCTACTGAGCCAAACCAGCTAGGACAAGCAATCCTATTCTTAAAGACTTGATTTTTGTCATAAACAAGTGGATCTGAATCATATCAAACCAATACACATTTTTAATGAAATGTCTTTTCATTTCTATTAATGCAATTCTACCTTAAAGCTTATTACTGTTAATGAATTGCAATGTAAGTATCTGTGTTTTCCGATGGTCTTAGGCGACCCTGCTAGCGTTTCTCAACCTGTGGGTTATCATTTACTGAGACGAGGGGGATATGAATTAGAAGCAAGTTTTGTTGAAAAAAAATGATGACTTAGATTTATTATAAGTTATAGTTGTGATTTATATTAGACATTAAAATAAGGATGTGAATTTAACAGGTATACTAGTAAAAATGTGAAGTTCAGTTAAGAGGTTGAGTCTGGAACTACAACTTGGCTGCATAAGATTAAGTGGAGAGTGGAGAGTAAAAGTGTCTGGATAAAAGAACGTAGCCAGGGTCTAGCACTCGGGCTTTCACAAGTTAAAAATCAGGGAAATGAGGAGAAACCAGTACAGTGGCTGAGAAGGGGAAATTAGTGATCTGGGAGGCGACGCAGGAAATTGTGGTTTAGCGGAGGGCAAATAAAGGTTAGACCAGAACTGACCACTGACTTTAGCATTTGACATTGGAATTGGAAGGGATAGATTGTTGTTCTGTTGTAATGTTTTTATTTAGAGAATGAATTGGATTTTTGGGAATGTAAAGTATATACTGCAATTTTAAATTATTACGGTTTCTTTGTATTTTTAAGAACCAGGCTTTTCCTACAAATACCAGGCAAATTGCTCAGTCAGTCGTGCTGGTTGATCACCTCAGAATGAAAATGCTCACAGAAGTGCTGAAGTGTCCTTGTAATTTTATAGTCTTTGAATTGTGTCCCTAGAACCCTAATAATTTTCAAATTGAAGCACTCTCAAAATTTTGCAATTTGATGAGTAATATAAAACTCTTTCAGTATTTTACAACTTCATATTTTCATATAATTCTTAAAGAGAATCCATGCTTGTTTCATTTGCTAGTGTGATGGTATGTGATTAAAACTTTGGGTAAATCACATAGAATTTGATTTGCTAGATAAATAGAGGCATTCTAAATTATAGTAGACCTTACAGAAATATAAAACCTTTGGTGAAAAGACTGTCTTGGTTTTTGCAAGTTAAAAAAGACAAAATAAGAAATTATCAGATGACTATGAATGATGCTCATGAAGTAGTGTAGCAGTACCAGGTATAACAATGTGACAAAAGAGAGACATAGATCTTTTAGTGGTGATTGAAGAAGTTGAAAAGGAAAAAAGCTAGTATATCTATAATTTTCTCAGCTCCTCTCTTAACTACAGAATTATTCAGAAAAACAGTATGGGCTCATTTATATCCAGTGACCTTACTGTATGTCTCAGAGATATCATAGTTATCTTGTGCTATTAGGCTTTCTTTAGAAAATGTAAGATTAATATTAGTTTAATTGAAAGATTGAACAGAAACACTGACATCCATTCAACCAAATCATTAAATTCAACACTCCATATGGACACAAAGAATGTCTAATTCATCCAATTAAAAGAATGTCTGTGCCCTTCAAAGGTGTATTGCCATAACAGGCGATGAACTACTTTTTAATAATGTTTTACTCTCTCCTCTTATGAAGACTCTAACAGAAAAGAAGTATTTTATTTAATGAACTAGGTAATGGGTCCTATGCCTATGTATCATATAGTGAAAAGGAAAATAATAGAGTCTCCTTTAATAATGCTCCTGCTAGAATTTTTGGAAAAATAAATGTATTTACTTTCTTGGTGGTTCCACATGAGTTATTTTATTGGCAGGTTTATTTATTAATTATGCAGAGCAATGGTTTTGAGAAACTCAAGCAAGCCTACTGAATAATAGATAATGTAGTCTTCCTAGTAAGTCCATCAGGAATATTCAAGTTATTCCTGACAATAATAAAAACTGTTCTGAAACAAAAGAATCATAGGAAGAATAGTTAAAACTTGACTTCATGTGCACATTAATGTAAACTGATTTATATATTTCTAACTGTACTGTAGATTTTTAAAAAAGGCCTCAATCTCAAGTAAAAATGGGATGGACTTCCAGGGAACTCTAAGAAGTAGCACAGAGAGAAGATGGAGAGACCATCAAGTTAATTGCTCTTTTCTTTTTAAAGAAATAAACTGGAAATAGTATAGTTAGAGAACATTTAAGCCTAAGAAAATTAAACATATTTTTATAAGCAAATAGATAGGAATCAGAAATAATGGAAGATTAGTTCTAATTTCGTTTTTATCATTTTTCAAAGTGAGAAAGTAATAAAGTATACACCATGACATACATTTTTTAATGCAATGTATACTATGTTTTATAAAATAATTCATAAATAGAAAATTATGTGAACTTGCTTGGGTCAAGACCTACTAAAATATTATGGTTGTTACAATTGTTGCTGTGTTCACTAGACTGATCAATCAATGAAACATAAAAGAATTAGTGTAACTAAGTGAATGTCCAACAAAGCCTTTGAGAGTATCTGATGTTAAACTGTTGGGCAGTCTGGAGACATATAGGCAAGCAAGTTATTAACTTATTCATTGACCATATTCTATATATACTTTTTAATGAATAGAAGTCTATAAGAAGGTTGATCCTTGATGATGTGCTATGGGCTCCGTCCTTGGACATTTCTTGGTTAATATCTTCATTAACAATTTGGATTGAAAGAGAGAATGGCATGCTAATTATTTTTAAAGGTAATATGAAGGTAAAAATTCACTCCACAAAAAATTCATCATTGCTTAGCCTATGCATTTATTAAATGAATGGGTTATTTCTCCAAAGAGGTCTTAAGTTAAACAATGCATTGAATCTGTAATAAAAATGTTTAATTGGGAACAAAATGAAAACTTACAAGTGAAGGGTCATAGAAAAGGAGCAAGTATGTACAACAGATTTAGTCAATAACAAGATAATAAGCTCCGTATTAGTTACCAGTAAGATAGAGCTACCCATGAGGCACCTATTTTTCCACAGAAGCTAATCAGAGTCCTGGGCATATCAGTGTCTAAGAAAATACAATTACAGATTCAGGAAGGGATGGTTCCACCATCCCTGCTGGTAAGATTATAACTGGAAACCTGTTCAGTTTTATGTGCCATTCTTTATATTGAACACAAACAAACTGGAG
The DNA here is from genome assembly GCA_027563665.1 of Antrozous pallidus. Classification (NCBI taxonomy): domain Eukaryota; kingdom Metazoa; phylum Chordata; class Mammalia; order Chiroptera; family Vespertilionidae; genus Antrozous; species Antrozous pallidus. The sequence continues at coordinate 56,170,994 of CM050517.1, forward strand.
CACATCTGGAGTGGAGGGCAGTCGTGGAAACAACCATGTAGTTAAAATGTTTGTGTCATGTATCTTCCTCTGACATTATAAATTCACATAATATTTGATATTAATTCATAAAATGTATGAAAAATATCTTAATTCTTGTCCACTAAAATGTTATGCCTAATCTATCATTTCAGGGAAACTGTTTTCCACATAGTTACAATGATTTCCTTTCCAGTGAATCTAATACAGGATAAAATTCTCACTTGTGACTTCTCAGGTGCATTTGACATTGCTAAAGACACCATCCTTTCTGAAACTCTCTTGCCTTGCTTTTATGGCACCACAGTCTCCTGATACTCCATTTCTGGTTATGACTTCTCCTTTTTCTTTAAAGGCTGCTTCTCTGCCCTCCTTTAAATACTGGTACTCCTAACTCCTGTGCCTTGTTTCCCCTGCTGCATCACTGCATCCCTTCAACCCTTCTTCCCAGAATCATCTTCAATTACTGTCCATGTGCTGTGTGCCCCCTACTCTGTGTATCAGTACCAGACCTACCTCCTGAATTTCTGGCCCATCTGTCCAGTGACCTGTTTGACATCTCCACTTGGCTGGAAGTATGTTTTGGTAAAAGTTGTGATGGAAGGAACTATTTATTCCCCCTGTGCAAAATTAATCATTCCAACCTAGTTATTTTATTCGACTATAGACAAATGAAGGCAGGCATGTTCTGTTTGAGATCATATCCACAGCAACAGCCCATTGCCTGACCAAGTAGGATATTAATCATATTACCAGCTAAGTGAATGGTTGAATGAATCAGTGAGGGAACCATCAAGCTCAGACACTGCACTATAAATAAGTTTTCCACAGCAATTACCCCTGTCAGATCCATCATCTTTTCCTACCTGGGATACAGCAGTAGAATCCCAGTTTATCTCTTCAAAACTGTCTTGTTTTGGAAAGCTTTCATAAACTAATTCAAACCAAAGCTAGTTTTCTAAGATACAAATCTGATCAGATTAAATATGTTTAATATATTTCAATGAATTTTCACTGTTCTATGTGAGCTCTCCCTATGTGTTTTGTGCCTGGCTATTTATGACGTATCTGCCATCACTTTTTATGCATCCAATACCCCAGGTGTTTCACTTCTTTAAATGTGCCATACTCTTCCACAAAAATTTCTATTTTCCCCTGGCTTATATCTTCAGACATTGGCATGAAGTTACTTCTTCTGAAGACTTTCCTGATTTATTTATTTTTAGCCCAACTTTTCTTTCCTTTGGCTTCTAGGGATTCTCTCTACTACGTTATCATAGCAGTTATTTTTTTTTTTTTTTACAGATTTTCATCCTATTGTGTTTAAATACAAATCTTTACTAGATTGCACTCTATGTAGGGCATGGTCAGAATGTTCATGCTAATGGTTAGATCCCTGGCTCCTAGTACAGTGCCTGGCACTTCATAAGTGTGTAATTGCTGGATGCGTGAACAGAGCTACAATACTGTGTTCACAGATTGTCCTTCCTGTTTCTAATGGATTGTGCTATTCAAGAGTTGATACAATTTAATGCATGACTACAAAAACCAAACACCACGAAAATCATTCTGTTTTGAAGTGCAGTAGTATGTTTGCAGACTAGAGGTTTAATTAAAAATGAATGACTTATGTAAAAGAAATGTAACAAATGGATTCACAGATATGTGGTCTATAGTCTATTAACTCTTGTATTCAGAATGTAGTGTGGCAAATAACAAGTCTAAAAAGTGTTATGAACAATATTTAAATAGGTTGGTATTGTTTCATGATTTGATTGAAGAATCCATTAAATAGATAAGTTGAAAGAATATGACTAGTATGCCTTATATAAAGTGTTCAGAATTTAGTATATAGGATGAATTTATTGGTTTATATATGTTTTAACTTAAATATTTTATTTACTCTTATAGGAACCCTGTGAGGTTTGTGGCAAAATGATACCCAGAAAGGTTAACCTGTGCAAAATAAACTAGTTGCTAAGTGTCAAGGTTGGACCTTAAACTTAAATCTTTTAACTCCTTACCCCATGTTTTATGCACCAGACTAAATAGAGTATCTTGTAACACTTTACATAATTTTCTGGTCCATTTGCTCACTTGCTTCAGTAAATGGGCTCCTCCATTAGTGCACTTACCACTACATTTTGCCTTCTTTGTATCTCCATTTTAGCCCAGAGCAAACAATTCATTTCAAAAAATGTGGTTTCCATAAAATGTTAGAAAAGTGAGGGAACAATGACCTCTAACGACCCAACCATCTTTCCCCAGAGATGTTAGGGAAATGAGTTGTATAGAAAAGTCAGAGTTGTTTTTTTTTCCTCTTTAATTAAGAGAAGATTGAGAACGCCATTAAAAAATAACATATATATGATGCTTACCAAGTTCTAAATATTCTACAGTTTTAGCTTATGTAATCCACAAAATAGCCCTAAGAAGTACCAATGCTACCCCAATTTTACAGATGCAGAAACTAAGGCACAGAAAGGTTTAGAAACATGTTTGAGGTGGGAAGTGATGTGTGGATAAGATTCTAATATAGACCTAATTAGAAACAGAGCCTGCTTTTAATCACTGTGAAGCCCTTTTTTCAATGACTATTTTCTCTTGATTTTCTTTTATTTCTTAAATTAATTTATTAAAAATTTATCAAATGCTCAGCATTGATCAGGCACTGGGGGAGAAAATCAGAAATAGTTCTTGTCCTTATGGAACTTTATTTCTACTGAATATTCTGTGTAATAGATTTTTTGCTCTTCTTCAATTGATGTCTAATGGAGGTCCAACTATATAAGTGAAAAATTGCAAATTTGTAGTATGGCAGGCAAACTCATTTAAAGTTTCCTTTTTATGGAAAAAAAAAAAGAGGCTGCATAAACTTGGATGTGCATTTTCTTTGCAAGTATGGACATGAACAACTGAGATTGTAGGCAATAGGAGTGTAAATGGTGGAGATTTGTCCAAACATGGGAAGTGTGTCAGTATGTGTGTGCACAGGTGTGTGTCCTTATGTGGTTTTTGGGACAAGGGTTAACATGGAAGAAAGAGAAAATCAACTGCTTGTTACAAAAATACCAGTGTTGTAAGGAAAAGCTGACAAATGGGGAAGAGATAATGGTAGAAAATACAGAAGGAAAACAGAAAAAAAAAAGCACAAAATAAGTTTAAAAAACTATGGATAAAGGCTATATAATCATATTTGAAAGTCATAAAAATTCTGTGCATTACCTTATGTGCAGAGTGCTAGTGATTAAGAAGGAAAAAATCTAGGAAAAAATTATTTTTAAATTATTATTTAGTTAAAGCATTAGTCATGAGTAATTTTTGTTTACTTTCTGTTTTTCCATGTCCTAGCCACTCTTAGTCTTTCTCCTTCCACTACTCCTTCTCCTCAACCCCCTTAGTGTAATTAATCCTGTAGGGGAAGTTAGATCTATGAGAATAGGGCAATAGGGCATACAGCAGGACCCTTGTCCAAACTATCTTCCACACCTGACGTTATGTGAATCTGATTGCCTTTGTGTAGTTCTGCCACTGAGTGGTTGCACCTAAGCATGTAAGTCACATAAACTTCTGGATAATTCAATATTGGAACTATATAGAAAAATGGAGTAAGTTCAGAAAAGAGTGCCCAACTGAAAAGGTACTGGGGGAGGGGAATAACTTATGAGTTCATAAGAAGATAAATATATTGTGTACATTATTCTAAACATATTATACAAAATTCTTCAATGGAAATATGTTAAATAATAAACCTCATAACTTCAATGAAACTTTTAAATACATTCTAGCTGAAATAATGTTTAACTTATTTAAATTTGATTATTGATTCGAAATTAGGTATTAATGATTGTGGATCACCAGTTATTACTGATGATGATAAATACTGTAATAGCAATTTAAATTTTCTAGTAATTTTATAGAAATAGTATATTTTTGCAAATATGTTTTTATTGATTTTAGAGAGGAAGGAAGAGGAGAGAGAGAAAAAAAATCAGTGATAAGAGAATCATTGATTAGCTGCCTTTTGAATGCCCCCTACTGGAGTTGAGCCCGCAACCTGGGCAAGTGCCCTAACCAGGAATTAAACTAGTGACCTCTTGGTTCATGGATTGATGTTCGAGCACTGAGCCACAGGCCTGACATAAGTAGTAAATTTTTTTGTGTTAACCTTGACTCAGATTATTGTGTTATTTTTATTGAACAAATGTTTATTTTCAGTGTTAATTAGCCAAGTTCATCAGTTAATGAAAAATATCCAAAATTATATAATGTTTGTGAAATTTCTTTTTACAATGTCTGGAAAATACTAAGCTCTTATTAATATTTCAAAACAACATAAAAACAAATAAATACCAGAAAATCATATTGGCAAAACTGCTATATGTTTATAATCTGAAGGAAGTGATAGCAAGATGAAAGCTAAAAATTTATAATTCCTACATTCACTCATTTCATGGAGATCTCAAAAGATAGAAGCAGAGATCCGATGAAATTGGGAACTTCAGCCATTGCTCCTTTAGTGGAGAAATAATTAAAGGAAATAGAAAGATACCTGATTCTAATGATATCTGTATTGATATTAAAATAATGTGCCATTGAATTCTGTATTTCATTCTCAAATTGGGAATTTTAGTCATAGTTGACTATTTAAAATATAGTATATTACCTGTGGAAATCCTTTTTACGTCCTGCGTGTCCAGGGTTCCCATGTCAGGGTTCAGTGTCTGGAGAAGGCCGCACACAAATGAATAGAGACTCAAAAAGCATCCATCCATTTTTTGGTAATAAGGGGGCCAGGCGGGAGTCCACCTCAAGGGGGAGAACGCCACTGCTCTGGTTTTCCTATCCCCTTTTATTAGGGCCAAGTAATACACCCATGTCCTTTAGGTCAGGAAATTCCAACAATGAAATCAACCAGCAAGAATTAACATAAGACAAAAGGTGTGGAAGCTTTTACAATTACCAATGTGTCACCTAAACAATATGTGAATAGTTCATACTTAAGACTAAAGGAGGGGCAACTAAAGTCTCACCTAAACAATGAGTAAACAGTTCATACTTAACATAAGACTAAAGGAGGGGCAACTAAAGTTTCAGCTAAACAATGAGTAAACAGTTCATACTTAACATAAGACTAAAGCGGGGCAGCTGTTTAACTACCAATGTCTCACCTAAGCAGTGAGTAAACAGATCCATTAAGGTTTGACCAGGTTTCTTGTTTGTTCTATTTACATCTCTGTTGGTAAGGTAATGTCTGGTTTCCTGCAATTACCAATTCCTATGCAAAGTGAGATAAAATACCTTACCTTAAAAATGCTTTTATAACATTTGTTACAAGTTAGATTTTGATCGGAAATCTACTTCATAGTTTTGGAATTACAGTTTGACTTCAGACATCACCAGTGTTTGATTAACAAAGATTTTGCAGATGCAGGTTATACTTTATTATAATTAATTGATTGCTTACATGATTAAGTAAAAGTACATGTAAGTTTATTGTACACAGTTGAGCTCCTGTTATATGCAAAGTTCAGTACAGAGAGAATCTGTTTCTCTAAATTGTCACATTCTCAGCCTTTAGAGGGGAGACACAATTTTAGCAACTGCTTTTTAATTTTTACTTTTAATTCTTCAGTCCATCTGAAGATGTTTTTGTAACCTGTTGTGAGAAGATGATTTTGTAACCTGGTTTTTGTCTGACTCACAATAGTCAGTGTTTAATACTCAGTTTCTATTGCATCTTTAATCATTTGCTAGGTTCTTATATACCCTAGAGTATTTTTCTAGGATTGTTTATTTGTCTATTAATTGGTTTGTTGATACTTATCAACAGTTTTAATCATTGCGGGTTTATTATATATTTTAATATTTTATAGGACAACAGCTTTTGATAATTCTTTTTTTTTCATCAAACAAGCTTATATGTATCGATACAATTTAAATTCATTTGCCAGGTAATAAATGGTTGTTATTTTAAAAAATATTTTTTTAAGAAACTCTGACATTGTATTCAATCTTTAAGTGTTCTTAGACAGAATTGCTATATTGATGATATTAAGTATTTCACAATTCAAAACTTGCTGTATGACTTTATTCATTTTGAAGTTTTAGTTGTCAAGAAGCCACAGGTGTGCTTAGTGTTTCTCTTAGATAGCATATTTGTTTATGACCATCGAAAGGAGATTTTCCCCATTTTCATCTTTTAACTGATTAAAGATTAAGTAGAGGAAAGCTATAGTTTTTTTATTTATGTTAATATTCTACTCAGTGACTAATATCTTACTAAGTCTATGTTTTCCTTGTTTTCTTTTGTTTTCATATTTGATGCAAGCAATAGTTTTGTTCTCTTCAACAGTTATATTGCCTATTTCTCTCTTGTATATAATTGTAGAACAATATTAAAAAAACACACAAATCAATGTTAATAATAATGATGAGGCTTGTGATGGAGTATAGTGTAAATATTCCCTGTGTCTCACATTTAGGAGGCATTAAGAACAATCACACTTGGTCCATATATTTTAGGCATTGCTGGCAGTACAGTGTCTGTAGCAACTTCTCAGCTCTGGTGTTATAGTAGGAACAGACATTGACAATGCATAAATGAATGTGTGTGGTTATGTTCCAATATAATTTTATTTATGAAAGCAGAGTGCAAGTCAAATTTGGCCCCCAGGCCATAGTTTGCTTATTCTTATTTTTCAGTAGTTAATTCTGGTCTTCTACTTTATTTAAAGCCTCAAATTTTCGTGCTATTTTTTCCTTTATTGACTACATTTACTTTAATTTTATCTTTTTATGTACTTACATATGTATCAACTAATTTTTAGTAGTATAAGTAGGAATAAAATTGTCTATTTATTACCCACTGTATGATTAAGAAAATTTGATTAATTCACAAAGGAAGAACTGCAAATGTTCAATAAACATGAACATATGCTTAGACTCACTAGAAGTGAAATAAAGAAACACTTCAAAAGAAGATATAGATATATATTTATATTTAAATGTATATTTATGTGCCTATAAACTTGCCAACAATGAAAACGCATTGCGCAGTTATATATGTGAATGTCTGTGTATGTCAGAAGGGAAGGGAATTTATGATAAAAACTAAAGGAAGACTAAACATGGATTCTTTCTGGATGGTAAGTTGGTGATACATGTCAAGGCCTTAAAGTTCATACTATTTGAACACAACAATTTATTTGTAGGAAATAACCAGAAGAGCACAAAGTATATTTAAAGTAATGATCATGATGACATTATTTATAGTAGTAAAACAACATCAACTACAACTAGGAATAAAATTAATTTTAAACAAATTGGAATTAAGTGTGGGGGGACTTTTGTTTCTTTTTTTAAAATTTTATTTTAATCTTTATTGTTGAACTTATTAATTACATTGTTCCCCCTTTTTTCCTCCTATAGCTCCCTTCCACCCAGTACCCATCGCACCCTCTGCCCTCACCCCCCCCCACACACACTGTCCTCTTCCATAGGTGCATGATTTTTGTCCAGTCTCTTGCTGCACCTCCCACACCCCTTTTCACCCCAAGAATTGTCAGTCCATTCCCTCTCTATGCCCATGATTCTGTTGTAGTCACCAGTTTATCCTGTTCATCAGATTATTAATTCACTTGATTTTTATATTCATTTGTTGATAGATGTGTATTTGTTGTTCATAATTTACACTTTTATCTTTTTCTTCTTCCTCTAATTAAAGAATATCTTTCTGCATTTCATATAATATTGGTTTGGTGGTGATGAACTCCTTTAGCTTTTTTCTGATCTGCAAAGCACTTTATCTGACCTTCAATTCTGAATGATAGCTTTGCTGGATAGAGTAATCTTGGTTGTAGATTCTTGCTATTCATCACTTTGAATATTTGTTGCCACTCCTGTCTGGCCTGCATCGTTTCTGTTGAGAAATCTGCTGACAATCGTATGGGTGCTCCCTTATAGGTAACTAACTGTTTTTCTCTTGCTGCTTTTAATATTCTCTCTTTGTCTTTTGCTCTTGGCATTTTAATTATGATGTGTCTTGGGGTGGTCCTCTTCGGATTCCTATATTTTGGGATTCAGTGTGCTTCTTGGACTTTTAAGTCAGTTTCTTTCACCAGGTGTGGGAAGTTTTCCGTCACTATTTCTTCAAATAGGTTTTCATTATCTTGTTCTCTCTCTTTTTCTGGCACCCCTATAAATTCGGATGTTGGTATGCTTGAGGTTGTCCCAGAGGCCCCTTACACTATCTTCAATTTTTTGGATTCTTTTGGCTTCTTGTTTTTCCGGCTGAGTGGATTTTGCTCTTTGTATTTCAAATCTTTGACTTGGTTCTTGCGGTCCTCTAGACTGCTTTTGTATAATATTTTTTTATTTCAGTCAGTGTATGCTTAATTTCTAGTTGGTCCTTTTTCATATCCTCATAGGTCTCGTTCATTTCCTTGTAGATCTTGTTAAGTGCATCGGCCTTTTCTAGGAGCCTCTTGAAAAACCTTATGAACTCTCTGTCCAGTCGTTTTTTCCTTTATTCCTTTCACATCCAATTTCTTTCCATGTCTCTGCATGGTGGCTGCTTTCCTGAGTTGGTCGATTAGCTTTGTGTGGTAAATGTCCTCTAAGGGACAGTGGCTCAGTCTCCCCAGTTACCTGAGGTGGATACTCTTGTTGCACCCCTTTATGGGTTGTACAGTCTTGTTGAAGTTAAGCCTGGATTATTGTTGTTAGCACTAGGAGGGTTTCACCTCCAGGCCAATTGGCTGTGGGGGTCAGCCGTGCTCAAGTTGGATGGGTGGAGTCTCCAGGCTGAGCAGGCAGTGTCAGCTCTGCCCTATGTGGCACCTGGGTCTCTGTGCCTGGTGGTAATGGCTTCACGCACCTCTGAGAGAAAGTCGCCACCAATCTCTATCAGCTGCCAGAAAACTCAGCCTTTCCCCAAATGAGTCTGCACACCCAAAGTCTCGCCTAGGGTTGTAAAACAGTGCAGTCCGGTGGTCTCCCAAATGACAGAGCAAGTCAGGAGTCCTCTCTGCATGCTCACGCACTTCTGTTCCCAAGTCTACGTGCGCTTTCCACAAGCTCACCCTCTCCACAAGCTCGCAGACTTCAGCCATGCTGGGGTTTCAGTCATGCTTCCTTATTGTCCAGTTTCACCCCGTATTAGTGTGGGTTCCCTGGACCTCACCTGGAACTGGGGAATCAGTGCAGTGGGATGCCTTTGTCTCTCTCCCCATTGAAGAAAATCAGCCAGGTTTGCAGCTGCCCACCCTATCTGCTCACACATGTGCACAGCTCCAAACCTCTGACTCCTCCTGTATCTTCAAAGCTGCCCTCCGCTGCTCCTCTGAGTCACAGTGTCCTATCTTTACTTTTATTTGTGGAATTTTCACTCAGCCAGCTTTCTGGTGATTCTGGATGATGTTTGTTCTGTCATTAAGTTGTAGTTTTGAAATTGCTGTGTGGGGCAGCCAGATAGGTGTTTACCTATGTCGCCATCTTTGTTCCTCGACTTTTGTTTCTTGTAATGATGAATTGATAAATCAGACCATATCACCATAAAAGCACAATGCCAAAAAATCTGGAAGTGCAAAACATCTTAGATAGATCATGTAGTTAATTAAATAGTAAGGAAATATCAGACCAACAATAGAAAAAGCATTAGTTTACCCAACTCGATCTTTGGTTATGGTAAGCAGGAATTTTGACAAGAGTGTGAAGCAGAAACTGAAATTCAGTCCTTATTTAACATCACACAATAGACAGAGCTCTGTACCCCAGATATTAGACATATATAATAATTATTTTCCATGTTAATGGAGGTAAAGGCTAAGCTTAAAGTTTCAGTAAAATCTGAAAATTGATAATGATAATTGACAATTGTTCAAACTAAAATTATAGCAACTAAAATCAAACACAACATTAAGAACTCAAAGGCTGGGTTTACAAGCAAATTATTTATGTTTGATCTATTCTGAATTGCAGGATATGTCATTAGAAACTATCCAAGATGAAATAGAGATAGAAATATGGAAAACTCAGAAAATAGTAAGAGACCTAGAGGACCTAATAAGATTTAGCATGTTTAAACTGAATCCCAGAAAAAGAAGACCAAGAAAACTGTGCAGAGACAATTTTAAAGCAATCGTGGCTGAAAATTTCAATTAACCACTGACTTGGTTGATCTACTGACTTAAGAAATTGAAAGAAGCCACAGGCAAGATAAATAAATTTTAAAAATCTACACTTAGATACATAATATTGAACCTGAAGAAAAATTAACAATATGAAATTGATTAAATTTAATATAGTCTAACAATGGGACCCCATTCAGCACATGAACTTGATAATATAGGTGCATGGTGATTACTCTAAAAAGTGCTCATAACATATTAAATGGAAAACACCCATGATACAATGCCAGTAAACCTTTAAAATGTGTATATCTAAATAGAGGAAGACCTTGAATATACAGTAAAATGTTCAATGTAATAATTTCTAGATGGTGGAAATTTGGGAGCTCTAGCCCTAGCTGGTTTGGCTCAGCAGATAGAGCATCGGCCTGTGTACTGAAGGGTCCTGGGTTCCATTTTGGTCAAGAGCACATGTCCTTGTTGCGGGCTCTGTCCCCAGTAAGGAGTGTGGAGGATACAGCTGATCAATGATTCTCTCTCATCGTTGATGTGTCTATCATTCTCTCTCCATCCCTTTCTCTTTGAAATCAATAAAAATATATTTTAAAAAAATAATAAAAAAAGTTCACCCTTAAAACAATTTTGGGAACTCTAAACTCATTAATAATTTTAAATATTTATATATTTTTATGATTTTTCAATGATTATATTTTCGTTGTATAATTAAAAATCAAATGCAATACTCACTTTGGTGTGAGGGCAGTAAGATAGATAGATACTTTTATTTTTTTGCTGGTGGGATTACAATTTGAAATAAATTGTGTTGTAAAATTAGATTTATGCAACAAAAACTATAAAAGTGGTCATGCCCATTGATTTGGTAATTTAAGGTCTAGTTATGTATCCTATAAAATTAAAAATTTGAAGGAAATTTTTAAGTAATGCAGATGAATGCTTGATACACAAATCCTTTGCCTTGAACACTCTTTCATTTGGTCTTTTTCAGGTTTCAGTTCAAATTTCTTCTTCAGAAAGATTTTTCCTTCCAAAGGAGTCCCTCTGATGATATATACTGCATCATAGTTGTAATTACATAGGTTTTTCTTTTTTTTCTTTTTTTTAATATATTTTATTGATTTTTTACAGAGCAGAAGGGAGAGGGATAGAAAGTCAGAAACATCGATGAGAGAGAGACATCGATCAGCTGCCTCTTGCACACCCCCTACTGGGGATGTGCCCGCAGCCAAGGTACATGCCCTTGCCGGAATCAAACCCGGGACCCTTCAGTCTGCAGGCCGACGCTCTATCCACTGAGCCAAACCGGTCTCGGCATTACATAGGTTTTTCATCATTTTCTTCATAATTGCAATCTTCAGCTACACATATAAGTTTTTAGAGATAGGAACTATGCTGCTATCTCAAACTCTCTCTAATAGCTTATAGTCTTTAGGTTGGGTTGTATATAGTTAAACCTAAGGTATTTAAGTTTATGGCACCTGACAGTACAAAGCACTTTTCCTATAACCAGTTATCCTGATGATTTTTGCTTAAAAATTGTATTGTTCCACCTGTTTTGTCAGCCACTGATGTGTCATTTCCTAGGAAGCGCACAGAACCCAGCAGTGCATGGAGACAATTTGCCTGGGCCTTCTATGAGCCTGCTGTGGGGATTGTGCCAAAAAGGTTGGGGTGATATCGGACCCTGTTCTGGGTCCCATCTACACAATGAAAACGTTGGACTAAAACATCAATAAGCTTGGTTGCAACTATTACATCATCTCAAATCCATGTTTACCCAGTAAAAATAACAACAAGCAAAACTTAAATTCTTTATGAAGATAAATAAGCACACAAATAATTTGCCTAATAATTTTGAGTATCTTAAAATATTTGGGAAAAATTGATTAGTCCTGAAGCTTAATACCCATGGGGTTACCAAACCCAAGGTGCTTTAAAATACTAATTACATACACACACACACACACACACACACACACACACACACACACACACACACTTCTAAATCCTTTGACCTATTATCCTGTATAATAAAAGAGAAACATGCAAATTTGACCATACCTTCGCTCCTGATTGACTATGCTACCAGCCAAACAGGAACGGGGGTGGGGCCAAGTGGCAGGAGCACTGGGCCCTGGGGATGGAGATGAAATAGAGGTGGGGCGAGCACCCAGCCCCCAGGTGCTATGAGGGGAAGCGGTGGCAGCAGCAGCAGTGGTGGTGGCAGAGGCAGGGAGTGCCCAGCCCCTGGGCGCTGTGAGTAGAAGTGGCTGCAAGCACCCAGTCCCCGGGGCCGGCTGGTCTCAGGCAGCCGGAGCTGAGCTGAGCAGGGCAATGGCTGGGTACCAGGTACCAGGCTGGGGGTGAGCCATCACTTGGACATCCCCTGAGGGCTCCCAGTGTGTGAGAAGGGGCAGGTTGAGTTGATGGACCACCCACCTCCAGTGCACAGATTTCATGCACCGGGCCCCTAGTTTGTTTATAAGCTTCAGTATAGTCTGAAAGCACCTGCTAAGAATCATAATAAGCAGGGAGAGGTGATTAGGACAAAATGTATGAAAAGTTAAAAATATTGCATTAAAATAGTTATTGATACTCTTCTGAGGAAAGCACATCCAAATGTATACTTTGAGGACTGTGAGACCCGTGTCCAGCAGAAAAGCTTTGGAAGATAAGCTGTGTTTGTATATGTTTGCTGCCAGGAGACTGCCTCTGACTCCTAAGTGGTTAGTGTACCAACAGGGAGAACGATTACTCACATGACTGAGTGGTTTTATTGAGGGTAGCATAAAACCCTCCTTTTCTCCTCTGCTTTCCTACTGCCCTGCTGCCACCAAATATGTATTAAGAGCATTATCCAATATATCCCTCTGGATTAACATTACAAAGAAAATTCATCTATATTAATAAAACGGTAATATGCTAATTAGACCAGGAGGCCTTCCGGGAGACCTTCCATATGTCCTTCCAGACAAAGCCATCATGGCAGGGCCAAGGCAGAGGTGGTTAGGTGTGATCAGGTCAGGAGGGGGGGGCAGTTGAGGTGATCAGGCAGTGAGGGCTAACAGGCCAGCAAGGGGGCCTAGTTGGAGGTGAGAAAGCCAGCAGGGAGGGCAGTTGGGGGTGAGCAGGCCAACAGGCAGAGTGGTTAGGGATGATCAGGTAGGCAGGCAGGTGAGCAGTTAAGAGCCAGCAGCTCCAGATTGTGAGACTGATGTCCCAGATTGGAGAGGATGCAGGCCTGGCTGAGGGACATCACCTTCTCTGTGCATGAATTTTGTTCACTGGGCCACTAGTAGAATATAAAGAAATATCAGGGAAGGAATGACAAATCACCTACAAAACTAAACTTGCCCCGACCTGCGGGGTCATTCAACAGGGAGAAACTGCAAGGAGGCTAGTTTTCCCTAGGTAGAGGAAGTGGGGCGTTGCTACCTGACATCATTACCTGGCACCCATAGCAACCATTTCTGGACTAGGCTGTGAGCTGCATTTTGCACCATGGATTCTCAGCAGTGTTGGCTGCGATTTGGTGGAGTGTCACTCAGGAGTGGTGGCAGGGCCTGTATCCCACTTAGGCAAAGACAAATGTTGCTTTGTGCATCGTAGTGGCCAGATGGTCATTAACTTGGCATATTAACCTTTTATATACATTAGTATATACATATGTATATATGTACATACACACATATATGGTATCATATATGTAAATAAAATATATATATATTTATATTTAATAATACATATAAGGATCATAACAAGTAGAAGTGTTGTAGAACATCAGAGGAATTGGTTAACCCAGTGGCTTATAATCCTGTATAATAAAAGCCTAATATGCTAAATATCTGGTTGTCCAGTTGGCCATTCAACCAATCAAAGCATAATCTGCTAATGATATGCTAAGGCTGCTCAACAGCTCGCTATGACATGCACTCACCACCAGGGGGCAGAAGTTGACCAGTCAACCAGTTGCTGTAATGTTTACTGACCACCAGGGGCAAGACACTCTGACCGGTAGATAAGCTTGCTGCTGGGGTCTGGCCAATGGGGACTAAGCGAGATGGGCCAGACACGCCCTGGAACCCTCTTGTGGTTCCTCCCCAGTTGACCAACCTCCCACATCTCTTCCTGGACCCGATAATCCACTGGTGGGGTCCCTCGGCCTGGCCCGCACTCTTCACAATCTGAGCTGAGGAAATCTCCCCCAAGTGCATAAATGTCGTGCACTGGGCCTCTAGTCTACAATAATAAAAGAGAAAAATGTTAATTAACTGTACCTCTGCTACATCTACAGCTAATCAGGAGTGATATACAAATTAAGCCAGGAAAGATGCTGGGTAAATTTGCATATGCAGGAGGAGCGGGCTGTGCCTGACACCACCGCCTGCGGGGTCCAGGCTGCAATCAGTATCTGGGCAGGCCATTTGGGCAGCACCTGATGCTGCCCTCGGAGTGGAGGCTGCCATCAGTAATAGGGCAGGCGGGAGGCGAGCAGGACATGACACCACCTGCAGGGTCCAGACTCTGATTGGTAACCGGGCAGATCAAATGGGCAGGGCCTGATGCTGTCTGTGGTGTCCATGCCGCCATCGGGGACCTGGCAGGCAGGGTGGGCTGCACCTGATGCCACTGGCGGGGTTCAGGCTGCAATCCATAACCAGGCAGGCTGGGCGGGTAGCACCTGCCACCACCCACGTGGTAGAGGCTGTGATCTGTAATTGGGCAGGTGAGGGTGGGGGTGTGCAGAGCCTGATGGCCCGCAGGGTCGAGGCTGCAATTGGTAACTGGGCAGGAGTGGGGGGGGGGGGTGAAGGGTTCAGTGCCTGACCCCACCTGCAGAGTCTGGCTTCTATGGGCATCTAGGCAGGGTGGGTGGCAGCAGGTGATGCTGATTCCATGGTCCAGGTCCACGATTGGTACCTGGGCAGGCTAGGCGGGCAGTGCCTGACATACCCATGGGGTCCAGGCCACCATCAGGGTCATGTAGGCCTGGCTGGCTGCACCTGACACCATCTGCGAGGTCCAGGCCACCATTGGGGACCAGGCAGGGCGGGCGGGAAGCACGTGATATTGCCCACGGGGTGCAGGATTCTATTGGTAACTGGGGAGGCCAGGTGAGCTGACCCTGACACCATCTGCAGGGTCCACGCTGTGATCAGAACCAGGGCAGGCCTGGCAGGCAGCACCTGACACCGCCTGTGGGGCCCAGGCTGCCACTGGGGACCAGGCAGGCAGGGCAGGCTGAGTCTGATGCTGCCTGCAGGTTCCAGGTTGCTGTTGGGGACCTGGGCAAGTGGACAATGACCAGTGTTTCTGGGATCACTGTCTGCCCCCAAGCTGCCTGTTGACATGGGGGTGGAGCAGGCCAGGGTTGAACATTTTAATGAAAATGGGATGCCTGTGCCCTGGTCCACCAAGCCCCATCCATAGCAAGGAGAGGGCAGTGTGTATTTAGGAGGCACTGGGGCTCCAAAGGATCTGGGAGCAACCTGCAGGCATGCTACCAGGAAGAGGTGCTGAACCATGATGACGTGGGGGCATCAGAAAGCTGGCTGATGGAGGCATGCAAAGGTGCAGATGAGGCGACTCTCGCTGGAGCTGAGCTTGAAAAGCTCATCCACAGCCTGATGGACTAAATTGTCTTTCTGAAGAAGGTGCATGAAGAGAAGATCGCCAAGCTGCAGGCACAGATCCAGTATGCTCAGATCTCTGTGGAGATGAACATGTTCTCCAAGTACGACCTCTCTGCTGGCTCAAGGACATCCGTGTCCAGTACCAGCAACTAGCTGCCAAGAACATGCAGAATGCAGAAGAATGGTACAAGAGCTACTTCACCATGCTGACCGAGAGCACTGCCAAGAACACCTACAGAGTGCACATCGCCAAGGACCAGGTGTCTGAAAGCCACCACCTGCTCAAGGCCAAGACCCTGGGATGGAAGCATGCTGGGGCATGAACTAAGCTCTGGGAAAGCAGCTGCGAGAGCTGGAGGATAAGCAGAACTCTGACGTTAGTGCTATGCAGGACACAATGAACAAATTAGAAAATGAGTTGAGAACTGCAAAGAGTGAAATGGCACAATATTTAAAAGAATACCAGGACCTCCTCAATGTGAAGATGGCTTTGGACATTAACATTGCAGATTACGGGAAACTCTTGGAAGGTGAGGATACCCAGCTCAGTTTCACCAGTGTGGGAAGCATAGCCAGTGGCTGTTCCCAGAGTTCCCAGATCTTTGGTTGATCTGTCCACAGTGGTTACAGACTAGCTCCTACTTGATTTCTGCTTGCTTCTTCCCTTCTTAATACCCCAGCCATGTCCAGGAGGAGCAGATCGAGGTGGAGACCATTGAGGCTACAAAAGCCAAGGAAGCTAAGGATGAACCCCCTTCTGAAAGAGAAGCTGAAAAGTAGGAGAAGGAGAAGGAAGAAGCTGAGGAAGAGGAAGGATAGGAAGAGGAAGAAGGTGCCAAGAAAGAATTTGAGGATGCAAAGGAGAAAAAAGAAGGTGAACATGAAGGAGAAGATGCCCAAGAAGCTGAGGATAAGGAGAAAGATGAAGGGCTGGAGAGGAGCAAGCAACCAAGAAGAAAGATTGAGCCCAGGTCAGCCCCACCACCAACCAAGTAGTTGAGTTCCCAATATTATATGAATTAAGAAGTCAATATATATAACATTCTGAGGTGACTTAGGTTGGACATTAAATGTTGTGCTATAACTTTTCTCCTTATGCGGAGTATCTGTTTGCTTGCAGAGTGGCTTCCTGGCTTGCTGCCAGCCTATGCGTGGTCCATGCCTATGAGTTTAGGATCTATGACAATGTGAATAATTCAGATGTTTGCAATAAAAACACATGAATTCTCTGATGTTAACGTTAAACTTCATGGAAAAAATAGTCCTTTGAATCTTTGGTGGTTAGAAATAAAAGACCTCAAATCATGTGCAATGAACAGTAAATAAAGTTATACTGAATCACAAAAAATAAAATACATTAGGGACCAGGAAATATTCAAAGGACTGGGGAACCATTCCCAAATCAGGAAGGGAAGTCACAAGGGGTATATTATTGCTATGAATACAGTATTTCCTACTACTTACAACATATGCAATGTAATGTATTAGATGCCTTCCTATTGCATGAAGTATGTATTCTCATAGAGTAATACTGGTACATATGTTATAGTTAATATCCTATCTATATTAATAAAAGGGTAATATGCTAATTAGACCAGTGGTTGGCAAACTGCAGCTTGTAAGCCACATGCAGCTCTTTAGCCCCTTAAGTGTGGCTCTTCCACAAAATACCATGGCCTGGGTGAGTCTATTTTAAAGAAGTGGCATTAGAAGAAGATTAATTTTTAAAAATTTGGCTCTCAAAAGAAATTTCAATCATTGTACTGTTGATATTTGGCCCTGTTGGCAGTTTGCCAACCACTGAATTATACCACGAGACCTTCCAGAACGTTCTTCGGGACAAAGCCATGGTGGTGGAGCAGAGGCAGAGGCTATTAGGGATGATCAGGCCAGGAGGGGAGGGCAGTTGGGGGTGATCAAGCTGGCTTGGAGGGTCTGTTGGAGGCAAGCAGGCTGGCGAAGGGGACTAGTTGGAGTTGAACAGGCCAGTAGGGGGGTGCAGTTGGGGGAAAGCAAGGCAGAATGGTTAGGGGTGATCAAGCAGGCAGGCAGATGAGCAGTTAGGAGCCAGCAGTCCTGGATTGTGAGTGGGTTGTCCAAATGCCAGTTTAGGCCCGATCCCACAGGGATCCCAGATTGGAGAGGATGCAGGCTGGGCTGAGGGACACTCCTCCTCCCTCCTTTCCTGTCCACAAATTTTGTGCACTGGGCCACTAGTCTATATATATAAAAGCCTAAGTGACCAAATGACTGAAAGGCAATTTGACTGTATGCTGTGATGCACATTGACCACCAGGGGACAGATGCTCAAAGCAGGAGCTGCCCCCTGGTGGTCATTGCTCTCCCACAGCCATCTTCCCACAGCCCCTCCCCCTGGCTGGCTGGTCCCAATAGCCCAGATCAGATTGGGCAGCCAACCTCCTGTGGCTCCTCCTCCCCTCCACCACCCCACCAGCCAACCTCCCATGGCCCTGATCAGCCACAAAAGCCAGCCAGGATGAGGAACCTCACCCATGCACAAATCCGTGCACCGGACCTCTAATTCTTAATATGTATATTAATGGAGTCTGGTTCTAGTCATTCACAATGGAAGCACTACAGTCAGGTGAGCCATTTAATGGATTTTACTGCAAAGAAATTGTTATATTCTGAAATATATATATATTTGAACATACTGCATTTTTAAATTCATTAGTTGCTTAAGCATTGGAAGGATTGGTAAAATCTGATTTTGTGAACAAAGTTCAGTCTAACAGGAATTCTGGCTGTGCTATATTATTTACTAGGCTTTACATGTGGAATTAATACTAAATTTCAATGATATATAAGGTAGAGTCTCCTAGTATTTTTTAATAGGTATAACTGAGATCTATGATGAAACCTAGAAACCAGTCTTTTTTATTTTATTTTTTATTTTATTATTATTATTTTTTTAATCTTTATTGTTCAGTTTATTAATTACATTGTTCCCCCTTTTATCCCCCTATAGCTTCCCTCCACCCTGTACCTATCCCACCCTCCACCCTCACCTCCCCCTCACCACTGTCCTCTCCCATTGTTGCTAGATTTTTGTCCAGTCTCTTGCTGCACTTCCCACAACCCTTTTCTCTCCAAGAATTGTCAGTCCATTCCCTCTCTATGTCCATGTCTCTGTTATATTCACCAGTCTATCCTGTTCAACAGCCTATCAATTCACTTGATTTTTATGTTCATTTGTTGATAGATGTGTATTTGTTGTTCATAATTTTCATCTTTACCTTTTTCTTCTTCCTCTTCTTAAAGAATATCTTTCAGCATTTCATATAATGTTGGTTTGGTGGTGATGAACTCCTTTAGCTTTTTCTTATCTGCGAAGCATTTCATCTGACCTTCAATTCTGAATGATAGCTTTGCTGGATAGAGTAATCTTGGTTGTAGATTCTTGCTGTTCATCACTTTGAATATTTCTTGCCACTCCCGTCTGGCCTGCATCGTTTCTGTTGAGAAATCCGCTGACAGTCGCATGGGTGCTCCCTTATAGGTAACCAACTGTTTCTCTCTTGCTGCTTTTAATATTCTCTCTTTGTCTTTTGCTCTTGGCATTTCAATTATGATGTGCCTCGGTGTGGTCCTCTTAGGGTTCCTATATATTGGGGTTCGGTGCACTTCTTGGACTCCTAAGTCAATTTCTTTCACCAGGTGTGGGAAGTTTTCAGTCACTATTTCTTCAAATAGGTTTTGATTGTCTTGGCCTCTCGCTTTTTCTGGCACCCCTATAATTCGGATGTTGGTATGCTTGAGGTTGTCCCAGAGGCCCCTTACACTATCTTCAATTTTTTGGATTCTTTTGGTTTCTTGCTTTTTCAGCTGAGTGGATTTTACCTCTTTGTATTTCAAATCTTTAACTGGTTCTTGGGGTGCTCCAGGGCACTTTCAGGTCTTTGTATAATATTTTTTGTTTCAGTCAGTGTATGCTTAATTTCTGGTTGGTCCTTTTTCATATCCTTGAGAGTCTGCTTTATATCTTTGAGAGTTTCTTTCATTTCCTTGTAGGACTCATTCATTTCCACGCTGGTCTTGATCATTTCCACGTTGGTCTTGATCATTTCTTTGCAGCTCTCATTTATATCCTTGAGGGTGTTGTTCATTTTCTTGTAGGACTCATTCATTTCCTTTGTGGTCTTGCTTATTTCCTTATAGGCCTCGATCTTTTGTTGGAGCCTCTTAAAAAACCCTATAACCGTGGTTCTGAATTCCATGTCCAGTCGTTTTTTTTTCCTCCATTTCTTTCACATCTGATTTCTTTCCATGTTGCTGCATGGTGGCTGCTTCCCTGAGTTGGTCAATTAGCTTTGTGTGGTAAACTTCCTACTAGGGACAGTGGCTCAGCCTCCCCAGTTACCTGAGGTGGATATGGGCTGCACAGTCTTGCTGCAGTTAAGCTCAGTTAATCCTTGTTAGCACTTGGAGAGTTGACCTCCAGGCCAATTGTCTGTGAAGCTCAGCTGTGCTCAGGTTGGGTGGGTGGAGTCTCCGGGCCAAGCAGACAGCGTTAGCTCCGCCCTATGCCGGGGAATTCAGACTTTCCCAAAATGAGTCTGCATGCGCAATGTCTCACCCAGGGTCATAAAACAAAGCAGACTGACGGTTTTCCGAATGAGAGGCAAGTCGCTGTGCGCTCTCTGAGCAGTCATGCAGCCGAGCTGTTCATGCGCGAGCTGCCTTCTCCACAAGCTGGGAGACCCGGCAGCACCCGAGCTTCGGCGTGCCCTCCCACTGTCCAGTTTTCACCCCGTGTGATAGTGGGTTCTCTGGACTTCGCCCAGAGCTGGAGAATCAGTCCAGTGGGACGCCTTTGTCTCCCCGTTCGAGAAAACTGGCCGGTTTTCAGCCGCCCGCCCTCTCCGCGGCGCGCACTCCAAACCTCTCTCCATGCGAATCTTTCAACGCTGTTCGCCGCCGCTCCTCCGAGTCACAGTGTCTTATCTTCACTTTTATTTGTGGAATTTTCACTCAGCGAGCTTTCTGGTATTTCTGGAAGGTGTTTGTTCTTTCGTTAAGTTGTAGTATTAAAATTGTTGATTATGACGGCAAGATAGGTGTTTTGCCTTTGCCGCCATCTTAGTTCTCTCTCGAAACCAGTCTTTTTTTAAAGTAGAAAGTCCTTTTTAAGGACATTGTACAATATTTTTGCTAAAGTTTAGTAGTTAAAAGAAGTGATTCTCATTGATATGTAAAAACATTCAAAAAGAAATTATTGCAGGAGAAGGAGGAACCAAGATGGCAGCATAGGTAAACACTTATTGTGCTGCCCCGCGCAACAATTCCAAAACTACAACATAACAAGACAAACATCATTCAGAATCATCGGAAAGCTGGCTGAGTGAAAACTCCACAAATAAAAGTAAAGGTGGGACACTGAGACTCAGAAAAGCAGCGGAGAGCAGCCTTGAAGATACGTGCAGAGCCAGAGGTTCAGAGCCATGGGAGGCACTCAGGCTGTAGGGCTGGCAGCAGCAATCACAGCTGGATTTCTACAATGAGGAGGGCAGAGATGTCCCACTGCACAGATTCCCCAGTGCCAGGCGAGGTCCGAGGTCCGGGGTATGCACCCTAAAAGCCGGGTACAGCAGAGTTCTCCTAGTCTGAGGAGAGTGCACTTAGCTTGGAACAACAGTTTGCGCGTGTAAAGTGCACGACAGCACAGACACGCAACTTGCTCCCTGGCGACTTGTCCCCTGGTTCGGGAGACCACCAGACTGCTTTGTTTTACACCCCTGGGCAAGACTTTGGGTGTGCAGACTCATTTGGGGAGAGGCAGAGTTGTCTGGCAAGGGGTAGAGACCAGCAGTGGCTTTCTCTTGGAGGTGCCTGCAGCCATTACCACCCAACACAGAGACCTGCACGCTGCATAGGACATAGCTGACGCTGACGCTGCCTGCTCAGCTCAAAGACTCCTCCCATCCAACCTGAACACAGTTTCCCTGCACAGCCAATGGGCCTGGAGGTCAAACCCTCCTAGGGCTAACAACAACAAGCTGGGCTTAAGTTAAAAAATACTGTGCAACCCATAAAGGATTGCAGTAAGAGTACCCACCTCAGATGTCCCTTAGAGGACATCTACTACATAAAGCAGCCACCATGCAGAGACATGGAAAGAAATCAGGTGTGAAAGAAATAGAGGAAAAAAAGATGACTAGACATAGAGTTCAAGGCTATAAAGCTTTTCAAGAGGCTCCTAGAAAAGGCCGATGAACTTAATGAGAAATACGAGGAAATGAACAAGACCAACGAGGAAATGAACAAGACCAACGAGGAAATGAACAAGACTTACAAGGAAATGAATGAGACCTACAAGGAAATAAACAAGACCTACGAGTATATGGATGAGACCCTCAAGGATATGAAAAAAGACCAACTAGAGATCAAACATACACTGACTGAAATAAAAAATATTACACAAAGTCCTAAAAGCAGTCCAGAGGGCCACAAGAACCAAGTCAAAGATTTGAAATACAAAGAAGCAAAATCCATCAGCCAGAAAAGCAAGAAGCCAAAAGAATCCAAATAATTGAAGATAGTGTAAGGGGCCTCTGGGACAACCTCAAGCATGCCAACATCTGAATTATGGGGGTGCCAGAAAAAGAGAGAGAGCAAGTTAATGAAAACCTACTTGAAGAAATAGTGACTGAAAACTTTCCCCACCTGATGAAAGAAACTGACTTAAAAGCCCAAGAAGTACATAGAACCCCAAAATATAGGAATCTAAAGAGGACTACACCTAGACACATCATAATTAAAATGCTAAGAACAAAAGATAAAGAGAGAATATTAAAAGCAGCAAGAGAAAAACAGTTAGTTACCTATAAGGGAGCACCCATAGGATTATCAGCAGATTTCTCAACAGAAACTATTGGGGGCGCCAGCACGCAGGCCTCGGATAGTCTGACCTTCCTAACACCATCTCCCCTGGCCTGACAGACATCACCCGGTCGTCCTTCAGAATCTACCCAATCCAGAGCCAGTAGCTCTTGGGTCCATTATCAGCCTGGCAATGCAGACTCCACTACCCCGTCCTGTGCCTGTGCTCAGGCTCCCCTGGGATCCCCAGGGCTTGAGCAGAGGCTTTGCACCTGATGGACGGAGGGCTCCCCTGAAGCCAGAGGTTTCTGAAACCCCAGAGTCTCCTGCAGCTCACGAATGTCAGGAATCCCAGGAACAGCGGGCCCGAGCCATCCTCTGGGAGCGCTACCTCCTCAGCCTGCTGGCCATAGTGGGCCGCCAGGTCAGCTTCACCTTGCATGAGGGTGTGCACGTGACTGCCCACTTCGGAGCCACTGACGTGGATATGGCTAACTTCTATGTGTTGCAGCTGCAGACTCCAATAGGTGTGCAGGCTGAGGCACTGCTCCAGTGCAGTGACATTATTGCATACACCTTCAAGCTATAAAGACATTATTGTGGTCACCTTCTGCCTTAGGCCTAGCCGCAAATTCCCAGGCTTCCAACAGTTCCAGGTCTCTGGGCTTCATAGAGTTTGGAATTCCCTTGGAGTTTTGTGACAAGCTCCAAGCAATTGACTTCTTCAGATCTCCAGTGTCTAGTCAGTAAAATTCTGCAACCCCACAAGTTCTAGATCCTGTTGAAAGGAATGCTCTACCTCACGGAACTTTAAACTCTACAGAAATGTGGGTCTTGGGACAGATCCTGAAGACTGGAGGTGGGGGTGGGTGGGGAGGGGTCAGGGGAATAAAGGAAAGCAAATTGGGAAAAAAAAGAAAAAGAAACTATGCAGGCCAGATGGGAGTGGCAGAAAATATTCAAAGTGATGAATAGCAAGAATCTACAACCAAGATTACTCTATCCAGCAAACCTATCATTCAGAATTGAAGGTCAGATAAAGTGCTTCGCAGATAAGAAAAAACTAAAGGAGTTCATCACCACCAAACCAGTATTATATGAAATGCATAAGATATTCTTTAAGAAGAGGAAGAAGAAAAAGGCAAAAATATAAATTATGAACAACAAATACACATCTATCAACAAATGAATATAAAAATCAAGTGAATTAATAAACTGATGAACAGGATAAACTGGTGAATATAACAGAATCATGGACATAGACAGGGAATGGACTGACAATCCTTGGGGAGAAAAGGGGGTGGGGTGGGAAGTACAGCAAGAGACTGGACAAAAATCTTGCAACAATGGGAGAGGGCAGTGGGGAGGGGGAGGTGAGGGCAGAGGGTGGGATGGGTACAGGGTGGAGGAGAGCTATAGGGGGATAAAAAAGGGGAAACAATGTAATTAATAAACTGAACAATAAAGATAAAAAAGAAAAAAACAAATTATTGCATTTGAAAATAGGTTTTCTGTTGCTTTTTCTCTATAAAATTTTTGTGCAAACTTTTTATTCTGTGGAACTTGTATTTTCTCTATGTATGACTACCAAAAGTAAACTATGTAAGTTGTCTAACATTGTCATAACTTTTATAGAGGCAGTAAAGCACCAAACAGCCTGTCAAATTACAACAGGAAGGCTGGGGAGTGTTGGGGAGGGAGGGAAATAGATGAACCAAAGGACTTATATGCATGCATATAAGCACACCAATTGGACATAAGACACTGGGTTGGGGCTGGATGAGGGCATGCAACAGGGGGTACGGGAGGCTGGAGGAAGGTCAATGGGGAAAAAAGGAGATATATGTACTCATATATGTAATACTTTAAACAATAAAAAAAGAAGAAAAAGAAAATAATTTTAAAGAAATGTATAATAAAACTAATCAGTAAAAATATTTCTGTAGATTTTAGCAAAGCCAAGTGATCTTATTCCACCCTCGTTTCCATATGTGTAAACAAATGCAGCAATTTCTCACAATTATTTAATTACTGAGTACTTTTTATTCTACTATTTTGTATATATTGTTAGACCTTCAATGTATTTTAATAACAGTATCTGACAAAAGAAGCTTAGTCACTGAAGGACACGTGTGTCCTGGAACAAAGTTCAAAGGACTGAGACTCTGTGGGCCTGTAGTGGGCAATGGGTGGTGTATTTCCTTCTCTATGGATTTCAACAGATACATCAGTCAAATCTCAAGATTGTGAGAAAAATTTGAGGAAATATTGCCTTGAAGTAAATTCTAATTTAGGCTGAACAATCTTTAACACATGCTATTTTGCTTCAAAGTGCAAGTGTGAGTTATATATGTGGCTTCTTCTTGCTTGAAGCCTCTCATATAAGAAGATTTTTTTTTTTGCCAACATTTGGTTGGCTGTGTTTACTCCTGTTTGCCACAGGTAAACTTCATGGAACATCCCGCAGCTCATTATAGAGATAAGAATGCTCCATTTCTGAAGTCGGATGACAGAACTAGTCATGGTGTGCATTGTAATTTTAGTGCAACTGTACATTTCCAAGCTGTTTGGACTAAAATGCTTACTAAGCATTGTGTTTGGACTGTCAGATGCTTCAAGGGATAGTAATTAAATAAAGGCAATTCTATGGTTGTGTGGAGTTAAGCCAATATCTGGTGTATTCTAGGAGTCTTTTCTAGAAAGTTTCCAATTTGAACCTTAAATTTTGGAATAAGTACATTTTGTATTTATTGACTAATCTTGCATTAAAAGTGCACTTTCTAGGATGATCTCTGAAAATATACACCTTTTTTTTCTTGTGATAAATCAATGTCCAAGTCACTTAGCAGAAAAGCAGTGGTGCCCTATTAAACATCATTTTCCTTCTCTTAAGTGGCAAGGACAGTTCCTGTTTTGTTTTTTTTCTTTACTAGAGGCCTGGTGCACGAAATTCTTGCACTCAAGGGAGGGGGGTTTCTCAGCCTGGCCTATGCCCTCTCGCCATCTGGGAGTCCTCAGGGTATGTCTGACTGCTGCACGGAGCACACTGACCACCAGGGGGCAGCTTCTACACTACGCGTCTGTCCCCAGATGGTCATTGCACATCATTGCTACCGGTTGTTCCACCATTGGGTCAATTTGCATATTAACCTTTTAATATATAGGATTGTTGACAGTATTACAGATGTTCCCTCCCCCACTTTGCCCTTTCTACCCAGCCCCCACCCCACCCTAAGCCTTCACCATTCACTATGCATATCCTATCTAATAAAAGAGTAGTATGTAAATTTGATCGTACCTTTGCTATGCTACCAGCCAATTAGGAGTAGAGGACCGGGCCAAGTGCAGCTTGTGGGAGCAGGGGCCGGGGCTGAGTGTGGTGTGCAGGAGGCTGAAAGAGCAATCTGCAGGAACCTGAGGCTACACCCTCCTCCAATCTAGAGGGGCTTGACAGGGGAACTCAGGCCTCGATCCCCACCCCGGCACCAGGCCAGGGGTCCTGAGCCTATGCCCTCCACCCAGTGGGGCTTGACAGGGACCTCAAGGTGTACTTCCTGCCCTGGTGCTGGGCTAGGGTACCTCAGGCTGCTCCCCCCTCCCCAGCTTCAGGCTGGGGGACCTCAGGCTGTGCCTCCCACTTGGTATGGCTCGACGGGACTGTAGGCCACACTCCCAATCCAGCAGGGCTTGACAGGGAACCTCAAAGTGTGCTTCCCATCCTGGTGATGGGTTAGGGGACCTCATACTGTTCTCTTCACACAGCAGTGCTTGACAGGGGACCTCAGGCTGCACCCCCACCCCGGCACCAGGCTGGGGGACCTCAGACCATATCCTCCGCCCCAGCACCAGGCCAGAGGACCTGAGGCTGTGCCCCTCCTGCCTGACTGGGCTTGACAGGGGACCTCAGCCTGTGCCCCCCACCCAGCGGGACTTCACAGGGGACCTGAGCCTGCACCCCCATGCCAGTGGGGGTTGACGGGGGACCAGAGGCTGCTCCTCCCTCCTGGTGATGGGCCGGGGGACCTGAGGCTGTGCTCCTCTGCCTGGTGGAGCTTGATGGGGGACTTCAGGCCATGCCC
Source organism: Antrozous pallidus (assembly GCA_027563665.1). Taxonomy (NCBI): domain Eukaryota; kingdom Metazoa; phylum Chordata; class Mammalia; order Chiroptera; family Vespertilionidae; genus Antrozous; species Antrozous pallidus. The sequence goes on from CM050517.1 coordinate 56,197,712, forward strand.
CCTACCCAGTGGGGCTTGACAGGGGATCTCAGGTCATGTTTCCCACCTGGTGGGACTTGATGGGAAATCTAGGCCATGCCCCCTGTCCTGGTGCTGGGCTAAGGGACCCAAGGATTCCCCCTGCCCTGTGGGGCTTGACAAGGGTGGGACTGACCGGGTCTGGATCTACTCCAATGCAGGGGGGCAGCTGGGTCTGGGTCTCACGTGATTTTGAGGCACATGCGAGTGAGTGGGGACTTGACTCTGGGTCCCGTGGTGCGCTCCAGACTCTGACAGGAGGAAGGTTTTCATATACATTTTACTAATTTTCTTTAGTCTATGATACTTCTATTATAGAGAAAGAGCAAATAGCAATATTAAATTATTTCCTATTTTTAATGTGCATGAATTTCGTGCACCAGGCCACTGGTATTTATATAAATTCTTTGGTTAATCTCTTTGAATCACCTCCACCACCCAGTACCCTCTGAGATCATCCATGCCTCTGTACCTATTTTGTTCATCAGTTTATTTTGTTCATTAGGTACATTAGAGGAATATATATATACATATATATATATTCAGAGAGGAAGGGAGAGGGAGAGAGAGATAAAAACATCAATGATGAGAATTATTGATTGGCTGGCTCCTGTATACCTTCTACTGGGGATGGAGCATGCAACCCAGGAATATGTGCCCTGGTCTACTGAGAATCAAACTGTGACTTCCTGGTTCATAGTTTGATGCTCAACCACTGAGCAACACTGGCCAGGACAAAAAGCTTTGGACAGTAAATAGAAAAACCCAAAACAGAAGTATTAAAAATAAGTATATTTAATTCTTTCCATTTTTTTACTTTTCCTCCGGAATTTAGTGCCTTAGTTTAAGAGTGATGTCACATACAATACAATAGGTAATGGATAATTTTTTCTTTATACTTATTTACAGATGTTAATTTTAATAGTTATCATCTGTGTCATTGGTAAAAGTATTCTATAGACTCCTGTTACCATGGCAGAGTTGAATAGACTATAAAAGCCCACAAAGTCTAAATTATTTACAATCTGATCCCTTACAGAAAAAGTTTATTGACTTATGAACTAGCAAATGGATTTGCATATTTGTAAAGAAATACACCAGTTTTTTATTTGTTAATGTTTATGGTATATATAAATGAGAAAAAGAGATATGTTATTTCAGGCAATTTTATTTTCTTTTATAGTAAATAATATTTGCATTGTTGCTTTAGTTTTATAATGTACCCCAGGCATGAAATGTCTTTATCAGCAAGCCAAGGACAACATCTGCTTTGCCCTGACTGATAGAAGAGCAACACCCCCTAGCTGGGGTCTCCTTGCTCAGTGCCAGGGGGCTTGCTTTAAAATTTTAAAAGGCTTGATATCCTGGAGCTGGTGCCTGGATGAAAATCTGTAAAGTGATAGTTAACAAGTTAGTGTTTCTTCAAATAAATATTTGTTAATCCATGCTGTAAGATTGGCACAGAAAGGAAACTGGAAATACTGAGTTTAGGTGAGTCAGGGAAGTGGCTTATAACCATGCAGCTATTATATGCCTGAGAAATGTACAAACCGAATGAGTCTGCAGGCCCCCATCAGCTTGTTCTTGGAGAGGCTCCCAACCTCTAACTGCATCATGGCTACAGAATCATTTTCTGTTTCAGACTATTCCCCATGGCTGTATCAAAGATAGTCCCTGGTCAATATTCTTTAAATCTGTCACACTTACTTTTCTAAAAATTAATATAAAATAAACCCAAAAACTGTTTTTGTGTCCATAGAGTTGTTAAATAATTGTGTGTGTGTGCATGTATACATATGTATGACTAAAGGAAGCTATTAGGATTGTGAGGAATATACTTTATAAAGTATAGCTTTTCTATGAAATATCTAAAAGAAAGATAATGATAATGATATGATGGTTAACATTACTATTTTCAAAAGTTGAAAAGGGAATGATCACTAGAAGCCAGTTTGGCATTTTCCTATGTGACATCCTATTAAGGACTCTGAATCTCAGTTATTCAGTTCTATGAATTTAAATCCAACAGAGATGATGTAGCTTTTACACAATTTTCTTCAGTTATAAGAACCATAATCATTGCAATGGGATGCCTTAAGCCTGGGTCACTTAAATCATTTCTGAATACAGCAGGCACTCTTCAGGGACATGGAAGATGGGAAAGGCACCTGTTGCTCATTGCATCATAGTATCACTCATAGAGCCTTAGTGCAGGTCAGTCTGTTCAGGAATCAGCTATGGAGAAGAATATAAAAATGCTGCAGCTTCACAAATACACTAAAATATACATATGGATAAAATATTTTTAAAAGGGTAAGCAGTTTAGATTCACAAAATATTTAGGTATTCTCTCAATGTTAGTCTTGAGAAAGTAACTGAAGGGATATAATAATGAAGAGGTAAGTGTTTACATTGACACATAAATGCTGTCTCAATATATATGCTTTCTACACTTCTGAATTCCAATGATATGTAGTAGAATTTTGAGAATAAAGATAGAACAGAAGTCAAAATGTGTGGTGGTGGGGAAAATATAGCTTGCTGAAGTTATATTAGACATAAATAGCTTTTAAAAACTGGAAATTTTGGAGATTTATGTAATTTTTTGTCTTTAAATTTTTTAACGTAAATATTGTGCATGCATTTATGGTACAGAGGGTCATAAGGAAATTTTCTTGGTCCTTGTCCTATATTTACATTTTCTTATGTATTTTTCCAAAAATGTCCTTGTTAATATGAACATAGGAATGAAATAAACAATGAGATCATGATAAATATATTTTCCTATGCAGAAGTACTTTTAATTCCTAATTTTTACAATTAATAACTTGTTTTATTATTTGTATAACTTTATTGCTTTATGCTTCTTTTATTTTACTTTTATCATCATTGCTTTAGTATTTTTAAATTACATTATTACATCTAATAAAATCTCCTTTTCTCATCTTCTACTGAAATTTTTTATGGATTCAGTTGTAAAATCAATTCCTTTGATGCTTGACAGGAATTGTGGTCATTTCAGTGGAATAGTGAAAAGGACTTCACAGTGCAAGCCAGTCCTCTACATTGTCATCCAAATGTTTCTGATATTCTGAAAATTCACAACTAACAGCCTTTATAATAATAATAATCTCTTCTTGACAAGACTGGCTATGTTTAGCTAGATTGACGCCATTTGAATCATTTTGATCACTGAAAGAGGAGAACAGAATCTAGAATTCAAGTTTCCAAACCTCTATTTTGATAACTTTTCCAATTCTTTTCAATGCTGTATTGAGTTCAAGTGGTTTGGGGGCTAATCAAAGAAGCAGATCTGACTTGGTGGTGGCAGTAGTACACGATGAGTTTTATTGGTTGGTGCTTTAGTTGGTTTACACTGGGGGAAGCCCCTCACAGCAAGAGACCTTCCAAAGGCCATGTACAGGGGCCACTATCCAGAGGGTAGGAGGAAAGGGGGAAGTCATGAGAATGAGGAGGATAGGAGAGGTGATGTTGCTCAGCAGTACAATGGAGTCCCTGTGTCAGAGAGCTCTGAAAAGCAGAAGCAGCTTGGGGTGTTTGATAGCCACGAAGTTGATCTATAGTTAATAGATATGGGATGCCATTTTGCGGGGTATACAAAGCAGGAAAAGTCTAAGAGGCTACAACTGTGCTTATTCAGACTATATTTAAAACAACTGGATGCGTAAAAATGTAGGGCTTTTTATGGTGCCAATGGGGTTTGGAGCTAATAGGTCTCACCTGCTGTGAAGAAGTAAACAACAGTGAGCCAATGTATGTAAGCCATCTTTGTTTCACTGATCTAACAACTGGGCTATACTAATTTTGTTTGTGTATGTCTATTTTATCATTATAACATGGTCAAATACACACACACATAAACACATTCACACACCAATATAATGTATAACATATACATATCATTAATATTTGTTAACCTTATCATTGGTTAATATTAATAAATTTTGTTATAATTGCTCCAGGTTTTTAAAAAGCATATATCACTACACTTGAATTCCTGTAAGTACCACTACCTAAAACTATCTCTTCCTTGCTTTCTTTATAAGGAATATATAAATGTTCCTATGCTACATATATATAATTTAAAAATAATTTATAAACTTGTTTTCAGATGATTTGAAACCTATAACTTTATATAGACAATTATATAATGTACATAACCTTCTGCCCTCTTCTTACAGCTCATGAGATTGATCCAAGTGGATCTAATTGATAATTGTATATCAGTTTATTGTGTTTATTGCTAAATAGTATTTCATTGTGTGAATATAACATGATTATTAAAATTTATATGGATGATTATTTAAGGTGTTTCCAGCTTTTCATTTTAGCAAATGATACCTTAGAGAATGTTTCTGGATATATTTTCATATGTAAATGTTACTATTTGGCTATTCCATTTAATTAATTACCAAACATCCTATGTGCACAGATTTTGGACAGTATTGAAATTAGATATAATTCCTATTCTTAATGCATTTGTAATCTTAATCTAATCATATATACATACATATATATATATATATACACATACACACACACACACACACACACACACATACTAGGGGCCTGGTGCATGAAATTCGTGCACTGGGGTGGGTGGTCCCTCAACCGAATCTGTCCCCTCTCACATACTGGAAGCCCTCAGGAGATGTCCCACTGATGGCTCACCTCCAGCCTGCCCAAGGCCTAAGCCTCTGGTGATGCTTTAGGCCTTGGGCACCCAGCCATTGCCCTGCTCAGCTCAGCCCCGCCCCCACTCCTGATTGGCTGATAGCATAGCCAATCAGGAGCAAAGGTATGGTCAAATTTGCATGTTTCTCTTTTATTATATAGGATATATATACATATATATACTAGTGTATATATATATATATACATATACACACACACACACACACACACACACACACACACACTAGAGGCCCGGTGCATGAAATTCATGTGCGGGTATGGTCCCTAGGCCTGGCATGAGATCAGGGCCATCTTCTCTGGCTGCTCACAGCTGGCCCCATGCCCCAATGCCACCCATCCCCTGGTTCCCCTTTTGCCACTAGGTGATTGGAGCTTGCTGGCCAGGGGGATGAACTGAGAGGTCGGCCATCCTGCCTGTTTGCTGGCCCTACCACCACCGCAGGTAGCCCTCTGTGTGTGGGGCAACCAGCAGAGTGGAGGCCTGGTCTGGCACCAACCCCATCCCCTGCTACCCACCCCCAGTTTCCCGTTTGCCATTGGGCGATTGGAATCTGCCAGCTGGAAAAAGAGACCAGGAGATGGTCAGTGTGCCTTATATTGACTGGTCAAGCAGTCTTCTGGTCATTAGGGTCAATTTGCATACCCTTTTATTATATAGGCTAGAGATCTGGTGCACAGGTGGGGGCCAGCCTGCCTGCCCTGATGGGGATCCTGGATCAGGGTGGGGGTCTTTGCTGGGGGGTGGGCAGGGCTGGCCGAGGTAAGGAGCTGAGGGCGGTTTACAGGCAAGCCATGCCTATGATTGGGGTGGGAGTCCCCGCTGGGGGATGGGGCCAGCCAGAGCAAGGGTCCATGGTTGTTCTGGTCTCTGGTCGTTCTGGTTGTTTTGCCGTTTTATTCACTGGGCTTTTATTATATAGGATATTGATATATGTGTATGTGTAGGTATAAGAATTACTAATATTTTATAGTTTAATTTCATCTGTAATTTTACTAAATTTAAATTTATTTCTAAGTCAGGGATATTATTAATAATGTTGCTTGCTTTTTTCCCTTAATCTTTGGTTTTAGTAATCTTTCAAAATGCTCAGGCAGGTCTGAATGACTGAGTTTAAGTTTTGTCTTTAGGAAAATATTGTGTTAAAGAGTCTTTTTGAATTTCTAGCACTGTCACCTGCTCAATTAATGATTTATTAAATATATCAGGGCAATTAGAAAAATGAGATTTAGAAAAATATTATCCACTACAGCTCAAGTACTTCAAATTACTTTTCTAGGAGATGTGTATTGGGAAAAGTCATAGCAATACATGACATAGTAAGGATGATGATCAATGTAAGCTGAAAATTTCTAATGGGAAATATACACAGAGCTTTGGAATTGCATTCCAAATCACTTCTTTTCCAGCATTTATTGTATGCAACAAACACATAGAAAGTGGTTAGCAAACACAGGTAGTTTGAAAACATTTTAACATTTTTATCTAAACAAATGTCAGAATTTTTTAAAATGAAAAATGCTAAGTATAATAAAAGCATATATTTATGCTCTTGGCAGCTAAATGTGCTTTTTAATGGAATTTAAATAAATGGAATTTTTATGACAAAAAAAGCAACAGTAAAAGCAGTGATTATGTTTTTCATAGTTCATTTGCCTTCTGTGCCCTGCAGACCTTGTGTGGAGGAAAATGAGATCCTGAGTGAAGTCTACAATGTCATTGACTCTGAAGAAGGACTCAGAGACCCATTGGTGTTTAATGACCCTTGCTGGCCTATGCAATGGAAACTGGTATGATCTTCAGAAATAGATGGTTTTTTGGCAATGTTAAGAAATATTATTTCCATCATATTTTAATGCAGTAGACGGACACTTTTATGCACTGCCTGCTTTTATCTATTGGTTTTGCAGAGAGGGATTTAGTAAACTTTTAATGAAATGTCACTGCCAGCTTATTAATAAGCACTAATCCTTTTAATTTGATTGCATCCTTAAGGTTTGATTTACTCTATAAACAATACCAGTAAAAGAAACCTAAGCCATTTAAATTTGGTGTGTGTGAATAGAATGTTCACAGGAATGTTGTTGCCATCCAGGTTTGAAGTTCTTATTCTCACATAACCAGAATATATTCTAATTTCATCAGTAATGAAAGCATGCTTCTTTGTCTTTGCATATTAAATGGATGTTAGAACATTGCACAAAAAGCTTTCTTTTTCATAATACGTATAGTTCTGCTTTGACCTATCACTTATATAAGATTGTGATAATGGAAAGGTCTGAGAAAGCACCTATAGTTTTTGAGTGTAAAAAAGTTGTAGAAACCACTGAAGATTTTAAAAGGGAATATTTACAGGATGAGGATAACTTGGTGATGTATCGGAGAGAAACTGAAGACCTTGTTATAGCCATTCTCGTAGGTCTGTAAATTATATTGTGTTGCAGAGGGTCTAGTGTCATAAGATGAGAAAAAGGTTAAGTGTGTTTCATCATTTTCATGGAGATAATGAGGTGAGAAGTGGGAAACTTGTGGTAGCTCTTTTTTATGTTGATCATTGGCAGTTACCAAGCTTACTATATTAAAAAAAGACACAGAGAATACATGTTGGAAAATGTCCAACTCACTTTTGTGAGCTTCAATTCATCTTTAAAAAGTGAAAAGTAGTTTAGAAAAATCTAAGACAACTATAAGACTACATTTGACATTTCAGACAAACAAAAAAAATCTCAAGCAGAACAAAAAATTGTGGATTGCTTCAATTTCCTGAGTTGAATCAGCAATAATAAGTTAGTAGACTAGAGCTAATTAGAATTATGAAAATCAAAGACAAAAAAAGAGTTAAAAAAAAAGAATGAGGGAAGGTGGCTAAATAAAGGAGGGTATAAAATGGGGCTAAAAATTGTTAAACTTTCTTTTATTTTTTATCTGAAGAAGCAGTACAAATTAAGATGAATATTTAATACATATATGACACTTTGTAATTAGTCATCTAGCAAAAAATACTTTTTCCATATTGGTTATTAAATGCCAAGCTCTTCTATACTGAAGTCAAGAGTTTTGGAAGACACATAGGGAAAGGAGGTGTAAGGCAAATGATATTGGAAAGATAATAAGAATTGAGTAGCAGTCAATAAAGTGACAAGGAAATGAAGACAAGTCTTAGAGACTCTTAAACAGTAAGTCCTCTTAAACACAGAGAAGAGAGATCATGAAAGGAAAAGAGAGAAGACAGAAGTAGTAGAATAATTCTATTCCATTTTCTAGGGTATGAGTTAGACTTTTTCTGCAAATGACCAGATGGTAAATATTTCAGGTTTCATGGACCTTGTAAATCTCCGTGGCATATTTTTGTTGTTGTTATCTCCGTCCTTTAAAAATGTGAAAACTTTCCTTAGCTTAGAGCCTATAAAATCAAATTAGGCTGGATTTCTTTTGCAGGCCATAGTTTACTGACAGCTGTGAAGAGTAAGAGGAAGAAAGGAGTCAACATTGGGGTAGCCATTCAGATTTAGCTGTCTTTTAAAGATCCAGCTGTGTGCTGTGCTATACAGTAGCACAACTCAGCAGTGAAAGGTGAAGCCAGGTCACATTACTGTCAGTAGCCTTCTGGATTATTACTGTACTTCAGTAGCATCTTTCTATAGGCCTGTCTGCCAGGATGGAAGAGATTTCTTGCAAACCTTAATACAAAATTGCAAAGAAAGATTTGCAGTTTGTAATTGGATGTTCTGTCTAAAACATGTTCATAACAGCAGACTAAGCTGTGTAAGAAAATACATACTCTGATGAGAATATCAAATTTATTTCCGTGAAAGACTGAGTGGCACAGGTGGGTTGTGCTGTCCTCCCAGAGAATTTGAGGCCTTATGCTGATTCCTACCCTGTAAGTGGTCTTCCTCAGTTACTAATTTCTCCCTACTTTCTCAATAAAATATCAGAAACAAATACATCCAAATATATAAACTAACTTTTTTTCTTTTTTATCTAATTCTACCACTATTGTTATGCTTGCTCACTGAAAATTATTGTATTATCATAAGCTTATTCTGAGGACATCCATAGTATTCTTTTGCTAGACATTTGCAGAATTCTGCTAATATGAGATAATATTTATTGCTTGTTCTTATCTTAGGATATTATTAAGAATTTATGTTTGAGAAATTCTTTTCAGACATTTAAATTTCATTCTTGATCTAGAAAATGGCATAAAAAGTTAATACTACTCTCCTAAAATTGTGCTCAATGTAGGTGTTTGAGAATAATTTAAGAGATTTTTGACTTAATATTACATTTTCTGAAGTACTATATCTAATGATAAAATTCCTAAAGATTTTATATATGAGATTTTTGTGAGTATGGTTAAGTGTTCTACCATGGTATCTAGAGTAAGTAGCCCAGAGAAGTGAAAGCTAAAAAGGAGAAGACTATTTTTATTAGATTAGACAGGCAAAGTAACAGCATCCATTTTAACTAATGCTCAAAACTCAATAGAGATTGATAAGAAAAATTTCAGCAATGTAATTTTCAAGAAGGTAAGGTTGTCTATTTTTTCCTGCTTTAAGTTTCAACTCAGAAATTGTGTAGAGAGAAGTGTTCTATCTGTACATACTTAAGACAATGGGAAGATGATGCAAAAGTGAGTTGACAACATGAACTTTCATAACTAAAAATATTATCAGAGCCCTGGCCAGTGTTCTAAGTGGTTAGAGCATTGGCCCTGACACTGAAGGGTTGCAGGTTTGATACCTGTTCAAGGGTACTTACCTGGGTTGCAGATTTGATCCTGTCCTGATCGAGGCGCCTGTGGGAGGCAACCAATTGATGTGCCTCTCTCACACTGATGTTTCTCTCTCTCCCTCCCTTCCACTCCCTCTAAAAACAATGGAAAAAAATGAGAATTAACAACAATAACAAAAAAGTATCAGTATACTCTCAATATCTGAGCTAGAGCTCTTCTCCTTTCTCCATCTGATCTCCATGCCCTGGCAGATTGCTATAGCACAGCCAGAAGGCCAGGGTGAGGATGATGTTGAGAGAGGTTTGGCCTATGAGTTTAAAGAGAAAAGGGAATGTCTGATCATTTTAGCATGTTTTTTAAATAAAAAAATATAAAAACTTAAAAAAATGTTGTTGCAAAGAGTATATATAGACTTTAGGATGAGGCAAATATAGATTCAAATGCTGGACCTGCACTGTGCTTTCTAGACTGTGATTTGCATGACCATTTTAATCTTCTGAAAAATCTGTTTTCTTATTTGTTAAGATGAACATAATGATAACATACTTCACGGGATTATTCTTAAAATTAAATGAGATTATGGACACAAGGATGTCACAATTTATGACTTGTAGTGGGTAGTCAATGAAAAACTTGGCAGCTGACCAGATTCATTTCCTACCTATAATGGGTTAAACTTCCAGTACATAGGAATAAACTATACTGAATGCTCATTTATCAACAACACTAGATTACTAAAGCAGTAATAATACAGGTTATTAATAATTCATGTGTTATAATAATGGGAATAGTGTCTATGGTGTTTGGTCTTTAAAAAAAGTATTTATCCCACAAAAAGTGCATTAGAGTATCATAAGATTCAGGAAAAAATCCAAGGGCTTCCATTTATATAATTTTAAATATTTTAAAGTTTTAAGTTTTTCTGAATGTATTATAATTCACATAATATATTAATATATTAGTACATATTTTTGTTTATAAATAATTAAATAAACTTATAGTCCAAGTATATGCACAAAACATTTTAAATGAGAATACTAATTACCAGAATGCCTTTTCAACTGATATATTCAACAAATACTCAAAAAGTGATGTGAAGATATGTTTATTGAGTGTGCTATATGAATAGGACTAGGCATTAAATATTTGAAGATAAGTCAGATATGGATTTTGACTTTAAAAATCCTAAACTCTAAAAGAGATGACAGCATATATTAATACATTACTATATTAAAGGAAAGCCATTCTATTAAGAAGGCAAAATTAAAATAAGTTAATTTTTTGGCTTGAGGGAGGTCATAATATTTGAATTGGGAATAAATCTGGGAACACTGTAACCAGAGGCATGAAAATATAAAAATATTGATTTTGAATACAGAAAGTGTCTTAAATATTTAAATGAGAAGTCCAGACTTCATTCTATACAATTAGAATATTATAAAAGACTTTTGAGCTGAAAATGAAGTTATGCTTCAATATTATTAATTTATTATTTTAGCAATTCATTTGTGAAACATTTGTTCATTAAATAATATGGTCAGGCCCAATGCTAAGTACATTCTAGTAAATGTGAATAATATGCTGTTCCTGTTCTCAAAAGATTCAGTTTAATTTAGTGAGATAGTTATGTAAACATACTCACGGCATTTTATTAATGTACTAGAGGCTTGATGCACAAAATTCATGCAAGGAGCTTGGTCCTTGCAGCCCCAGCTACCTCAGCCCTCACAGCTTCAGCTGCCTCGCAGCCCTGGCGGCCCCATGGCCCCAACCACTGGTCATTCCAGAAGGCTGTTCTGCCGTCTGGTTTAATTAGCATATTAGCTCTTTATTATATAGGATAGCAAAGTTCTGTGTTGTTACAGTGGTTACAACACAGGGAAGGAAACAGCTTATTCTGCCCAGGTATGGTGGAAAGGCTTTACTGATTCCAGAGAGAAATATGTGGAACCTCCCTTCTTGAACTCAATTCCTTCTGTTCCAGACTCCCAATGACTCCCTGTTTCTTGTATACAGAATATGTCTAATGTACTATCTAATCTATAAATAAACAGAAAGGGCATGAAATGTAAATAAAAATTTAACAAAAATGGGAATGAAATGTATACTAAAAAATGAAAATTTAATAATAACAAGCAGCACCAAAAGCAAAAAAACTACAAAAATATTCACAGCTGAATATCCTGAGATGTCACTGCTGACGGCAGTAAACTGACTCATACTCCTGCATTCTCTCCATTGTTTGTTACCTAAGATCCGAGTGACTTATCATATAGGTATCAGCATGAAAGGTTTGTCGAGTTGAGAAGTGAATTGTTTGAGATGTAGACATTCAAGAAACGAGGTTTGACTTAAGCCACTATTACATTTCAAGACAGGAAGGCTGAGTAAGCTATGGCTTTTTTCATGTGGATAAAACCTGCAAAACAGTGATGGAGAAAAGGTTGTGCAGTCAGCTGGGCCCAATTCCAAAGGACCACATAAGACAAGATAAAGCATTTGTTCTTTCCCCTGTTGCTTATGGAGATTAGAGGCTTATGAGAGAGAGGAAAGTAACTCCATCACCTTTGCCTCCTAGAAAGATGATTTAGGTAGCAGGTTGAGTGCAGAATAAAGGAGACAAGGACTGAAGACCAAAGATGACAATTAAGAGATAACTACAGTTAATTCAGGAAGATGAAGAAACTTGGACCTAGGTAAAGTGAGGATAAAGACAAAAATGCAGAATGAAGCCATAATTAGGAGGGTGATATTGATGAAAACTTTTGGTAAATCTGGAGTTGAGCATTAAGGGAGAAACCTGTCCAGAATGATTTGAGATTGTTTGGTTTGGTGACATGGAGACTGATTGTATTAGTCTGCTAGGATCGCTTCCACAAAATAACACAGAAAATAAACAACTGAAATTTCTTTCCTAACAGTTCTGGGATCTGCACGTCCACAATTAAGGTGCCGTGCCAGCAGGGTTGGTTTCCCCTGAGGTCTCTCTCCTTGGCTTGCTGACCCCCGTGGCTTCTCACTGTGTCCTCACAGGGCTTTTCCTTCGTGCACTGGCATCCCCATGTCTCCTCCTCTTTTCACAAGGTCTCCAGTCCTATTGGATTAGGTCCCCACCCTTAGGACCTCATCTAACCCTATTTCTTTAAGGGCCCTATTTTCAAATACCCTCACAATGCAGGGTAGGGCTTTTAACAAACAAACTTAAAAATGTTGCAATTTATAAAAAACAGGTAAACTTTGGTGGTGTGGTTCAGTTAATTATGTGCATGACAGAGTGACTAAGATATGTCTGTGCAATATTTTAATTGAGCGGGAAGGGGCTAAAATAATTCATAATTATAAGAGTATCATTACCAATGTTTAATAATAAGGACACTGAAACTCATAGCACTGAGAATAACAGCCATCTTAGAAATATGGAAGGTAATGAATTATGTTGTGGACATTATAATTACAGATTTCTTATGTAACAAATGTTGCAACTATAGCAAATGCACATTTATCTTACAATATAACATGTTGCCCACATTTACTCATAATCATCCATATTTCTAAATAACTTGTCTTTGGGTCTTTGAATCTTTATATATAATAAATATGTAACTGTAAAATATTGCTCTTGACTATATATACATGCATATATGTATGTATTTGGTGGTACATTAGTAATTGTATATATGGTTATTAAATGAGATGGTATAGGAATACTGTTTGGTGGAAAATGGAGTTAAAATAATAATATTTAATAATATTCAAAGGCCAAATAGAGTGCATTAATCTGGAAGCAGTGTGTAGGGTGTAGGAGGGACAGGAGAGAGCTAGACATGTGTGAAAGCTATTGCAGAAATTCAGTAATGAAAGCTGAGTAGGGGGACTGGCATGGCACATGGAGAGAGGGAGGGATTAGGACAGATTTATACAGTTAGATATTTACAGAGTGCTTAGTAGAGGCTAGACAATGGGCTGGACTTAGGAGACTCAATAGTGAACAAGGTATCCTTTTAGAGTTTTTTACACTAACAAGAAATAATATAATTAATGGTAAAATAAAACTGCTATAACTATGTGGTTGATAGCAAAAAGTTGGAGCTTCTTACTTAGTGTTGGGGGTATAAGAATTTTTTCCAGAGAAAATGGCATTTAAATTGAGGACCAAGCCGAACCGGTTTGGCTCAGTGGATAGAGTGTCGGCCTGCGGACTGAAAGGTCCCGGGTTCGATTCCGGTCAAGGGCATGTACTGTGGCTGCGGGCACATCCCCAGTTGGAGGTGTGCAAGAGGCAGCTGATCGATGTTTCTATCCCATCGATGTTTCTGACTTTCTAACCCTCTCCATTCCTCTCTGTGAAAAATCAATAAAATATATTTAAAAAAAATAAAAAAATAAATTGAGGACCAAGATGACTATAACTTTACTTGACAAAGAAGTTATCAGGATAGGAGGAATATCTGTTTTAAGCAAGGACACATTAGCATAAAGAGCCAGAAAATTGTGTGGCATTGAGAAACCAAAATGTTTATCAATATAGGCTGCAAAGGGAATGAAAGTTTGAAAAATTGAGGAAAAGGGGATTTTAAGACAAAGATGAGTAAAACACAAAGTGCATACTTGTAGGAACATCCAGCATAAAGAAAAATATTATTGATTGTGGGCAGTGCTTCTGAGGAAACAGTAAAATAATATTACTGCGTTCCTTTGAATCAGTAACAAAGATATTGATGTTAATGAAAAAAACAAAACAAAACAAAAAAACAAAAGAAATATAGTTGGGGAAAGAAACCATACTGCAATGGACTGATGAGTGAGTGGATGTTGGTGAAGAAAAAACACTGAGTGGAGACATATAGAAATCTATCTAACCCACTAATTTTTGACTTATTGAGATAATGTGGATGCCTTTTGGCGCTCCAGGTACCTGGGAATTTGAGCATTGCTGATACTACAGTGTAAAAATGGCAACCAAGAGACAATGAAATTACATATTTAAGATGTGGAAAGAAAATTACTGACAGCCTAGAATTCTATTCCAAAGGAAAAAAATATCCTCAGGAGTGAAGGTGAAATGAAGTGACTTTTAATCAAGCAAAAACTGAAAGCATTCTTCATCAGCAGATTCATACTACAAGAAATACCAAAGTATGCCCTTCAGGCAAAAATAAAATGATCTTAGATTAAAAATTTATAAAGGTATCTAAAGCATAGATTATACTATCTTTCTCCAGAGAAGATTTACCATTGGTCAGAGAAATTAGCAATCTGGGATCACGTTAACCCTAGCTCAAGGATCAAGATGATTTAAAGTTGGGCATTAGCCCCTGAGGGAACTACTTATAGTCACCCTCACTCCTAAAACAAGAGATGCTCATCTCCTTGGACTTTGAGCCAAATTTTTAAGAACTACAGATGTCTCTGGTAGAAAAGTAGCCTCAGTTGCTAAAGTTGCCTGTACAGCTTTCAGCTTCTCCAGACCTTGGCCTTCAATTTCTTGTTAGCTTTCTAACACACTCAAATGTATTAATATTTGCTCAGGTTTTCTAGTGTCTCTAGCAGGAGCATTAGAAAGAATGATATAATCCACTATTATCAGAAATAGATGTCTGATGTTTATGTTATGGAAACAGCTAAATAATCAATCTTCAAATGTAAGTTGCTTTAACACAGTAGCATAAAAGAAATAGGACCATTACAATAAAGTTGTCCCTGGCTGTTCTACTTTTGTCACAACTACAACAATAAATAGCCTGAATGGGAAGCCATCTGTTTTAAGGGTGAAGCAAAATTCTGTCTCTCCTAATGGTCAGAATTTCTTTCTATTAGTGTCTCAACTTCTATGAAAGGTATTGTTAAGATAGCAGAAAAATAACACATATTGAAGAGAAAATATACACTTATGGCCATGGAACATCAACTTTTTTTTTTACATATTGTATGCTATGATAATAAATGGAAACATTGCTATTGATTTTAATCTGATTAAAATATACATATTTAGTTAACAAAATATATAGAGTAAAAACATGGCCCATAATCTTAATATATAATCACTATCTACATTTTTCTACATATTATTTCAGATATTGTTGTCTGTACCATATACTTTGTCCATATTATATATTACTAGGGGCCTGGTGCACGAAATTTGTGCACTGGGGGGTTGTCCCTCAACCCAACCTGCCCCCTCTCACATACTGGGAGCCCTCAGGGGATGTCCAACTGATGGCTCACCCCCAGCCTGCCCAAGGCCTAAAGTCTCACCAGAGGCCTTGGGCACCCAGCCATTGCCCTGCTCAGCTCAGCCCCAGCTGCCTGTGACCACTCAGCCCCAGGGGGCTGGGCCATCACTGCCACTTTCGCTCACAGCACCCGGGGGCTGGTTGCTCGCCGCCACTGCCGTTTTTTCTTTTTTCTTGTTTATTTTTAATGTTTATTTTTTAATTTTTTTTCAATTTAATATATTTTTATTGATTTTTTGCAGTATAACTTATATTTAATAGTAGTACATAAGTTTTCCTTTTTCCACCCCAATATCCTCCCCCCAGCCTCCCTTACCCCCAGCACATGTCCCCACCTGCCCCCCTCCTTGCCCCAGTGTCTTTCATTCATTGGTTATGCTCATTTGCATGCATACAAGACCTTTGGTTGATCTCCCCCAGCATCCGCCTCCCATCCACCCCAGCCTTCTCCCTGTAGCTTGACAGCCTGTTCAATGCCTCCCTGCCTCTATATCAATCACTATCCCATGTTTCTTTTCTTCAAAAATATCTTGCCTCTGCACACTAGAAATAAATGTATAAGAACAAAAAATGTGTGAATGTCAGTTTCAATGTCCAACTGTTCTGAGTCCCAGTTTCAATGCCAAATAGTTCTTTATGTGTACATGTCAGCAATGGTATCCAGATGGTGGACACATGGTGGCAATGCAAGATCCATCTTCTCTGGTTTAGTCCTGGGCTGCCTGCAGCCATGCACAGCTGCCGACTGCTAGCATGGCAAGGTGTCGTCAGTGTCCCCCATCTCTGGACCTTCCTTGTGACTGAAACAGACCCGTCAGTTCCTCACTGTCGCAGGAACCCACATGGTCTTGGAGTAGTTCTCTGAAAACACACAAACACATTCTCGACCAAAAGCTAACAAAGGGATCCTCTCTGCAAAATAGACTTGGGATTCTTTTTATTTTTGCCTAAATGATTTTCCTTTGGCTTATTTTGACACCATGTGTGTTTTTTCATGGGCGTCCTGCTGTTGGCTTTACAAATGGAAGTTACTTCTCTGGAGTAAGAATTTTCTAGATATATTTTACTTACAGGATATTTTTCCTTAGATGATATTACCCCCCTCCCCCTCCCTTTTTGATTAATGGGGGCTTTGGGAAATTTTATATTGCAGTCTTGGTAATTTTAAATTTTAATTTTTGCACACAAATATGACTGCTTTAAGTTCTTTGGATGTTAAGCAATTTTACAGTGAGATGAACTACTAATAGATATTTTATTTATTGTTTTAGGAACAGCTTTTTGGCCAGTACACTTAAATTTTCTTGATTATTCACTTATTTCACTTGGCCAATTTAAATTAATCTGAAAACTTGATTACTATTTTACTATCAATTTTAATACTCAAGCAGAAATCTTAGTTTACCCTGTAAATATTAGTGGAAAAGAATATTTGCATTTTTGAGTAGGTCCTGAGCATTCCTCATAATAGACTGAATTTAGATATAGAGCAGCTATTGCTGACCAAATCTCTGTCTGCCACCTGGGTCCCGGTCTGAGTTGTGTGTGGGAGGCAAAGCAGCCATGGGGGCAGGAGACCTCCCTCAGGAGGGGTGAGAATTCAAGCCCCTGCAAAGTTTGTGGTGTGGGTGAGGGCGCCACTGCTGTTTCATCTCCATCTCTGGCGCTGGCGCTCATGCCACTTGGCCTTGCCCCTGCTCCTGATGGGCTGGTAGCATAGCCAATCAGGAGCAAAGGTATGATCAAATTTGCATGTTTCTCTTTTATTATATGGGATATCTTCTTAATCATGATTAAAGTTTTAAAATAAAAATGTATCCATGCTTACAAAAAAAGACTCTCCCATGCTTATGTTTTATACATCTCGGTAATTGTTCACCTTAGTTAATTTAGTTCTAATTAATCTCTTTTAATAATTGGTCAGTATCCCTTATTTGAACAAATATTTATTGGTAATCTTCAACTAGTTTCTATTTTACTATTTTATAAATATTGATCTGATGTCAGGAGGACTCTGTCATTATAAGGTGAGTGGACTTTGATGGGGAGTTCACCATGGAAGACGCCCTGGTAGGTGAAGTCCTTCAGTAGGCAACTCAAGGATCCAATGATGCAACTTTTATTCTGACCACTTGGAAGACTCTTCAGCCCACAGAAACCTGGGGTGAAATGCTGGGGCTCGAAGTTCTGTGGCTTCTAGCTAGGTTCCCCAAGTCTTTTGATTTATTTCCTCACTATCATGCACTTTTCTCTAATTCCTGCTAGTGGGAACTTAGGACTGTCCAGAAATAGTTCAAAGTTTCAGTTTCCAGTAGGAAGGGAGAAAACAGGGCAATAGTGGTGATCGGTGTGTTAGGAGAATTCATAGTTCCGCTTTACCTTTCCTCGCTTCCTTGTGGATTTGTTGAAATGCTCTAGGTTAGCTGAGATGGCCCTAACTGGTTTGGCTAAGTGGATAGAGCATTGGCCTGTGGACTAAAGGGTCCCAGATTCGATTCTGGTCAAGGGCATATACCTTGGTTGTGGGCACATACCCAGTAGGCAGTGTGCAAGAGGCAGCTGATCGATGTTTCTCTCTCATTGACGTTTCTAACTCTCTATCCCTCTTCCTTCTTCTCTGTAAAAAAGCAATAAAATATATTAAAAAATAAGTTTAAGTTAGCTGAGATGTTGCAAACCCTGCGCCCCCCTTTTTCCTCACCTAATTGCTTTGTTGAAGAACACCATGGAAAAAGACAAACTTCACTTAGTATATAAACTATCCACCAGATGTAGTACAAAAAGGAGCAGTGGGCAGCCCTTCTTGGAGATGGATGCACTCTAGTTCTGCTGTACAGAACTAGGGGATTAACTGACTCCTGTTGGGGAAACCTAATCACTCATTTTATAGGCTGAGCTTTTCTTTGGTGATGTTGAACAACAGGCTAATCACCACCAATCAGCTTTTCTTTTGATGTAGGCGGTTCTATTTTACAACTTTCAGAAAAAATGCAATGTTTCTTGATCATTGATGGCTTCAGCATTTTAGTATGCTAAGTCTTTTTTTTTAAATTGCTCTTCTATTTTTTTTCACCATGTTAGCAGGATTTTGTAGAGAACATGCAGATTAAAATTATTATTGAAATGGGACATTGCTCTTCTAAGGGTTAATGGGAAGAAAGAAGAAAATATTTAATGTTCTTGTTAGAAATGGACTGGCTTGGAGGGATGTTGCCAGTAGAGGCTATTGACATTTTGCTCATGCTAAAGGAATGCCAGGCTACTGGGTTAGAGTGAGGAATGGGATACTAAGCAAAGGCAAATGTGCATGAATAAAAAGTGATACTGTATTGAAGACATATTTCTAGAACTCAGGTTTGTGTAGAACAGATTCATTAGTTGAGTTACACTGTGGATAGAATTGTGATTTTTATTAGATCTTTTGCTATTTTAGATACTGCCAATTTATTGATGGATTCTAAAGAAGATCTTCTTTATTTGTCATCAAGTATCATGCAAATTATGTTACAATTAATTTTTCAAGAGCTGACTTTCTGAATTTAAGTTATAAGTTCCTCACCTATTTTTAAATAGAATTTGAGCTAATGGCTGGCAGACACTCCAAGACAAGGAGGCAGTTGTGATGGCAGCCAAATGAATTTGCCCTGTATGTCCTCTCCAGCTGAGTGCTATGTAGTGCCAACTAATCCTTGGTTTTATGTCATGTTATGAGTTTTTCACACAAATATTCTGATTCCTCCATGTGATCTTATGAAACTCCTTCATAAATCATTTGTAATTAATTAATTCACAATCTGGGGTTATTAATTAAAATTTGTTCCTGATGCCAGGGTCAGTAACTTTTCTACCTTAGTAGAAGCTGTGGTGCTCTGCCTAGATCCCCTTCTTTGGTTTGGTGCACCCCCACACTGGCTTCTGACAGTTTTATCCACAAATGTATCAAGCTCTCATAATACTCCCACCTCCTAGCCCTTCATGTCTTTATCTTGAGAAGTGCCCATGGCTGATGGAACATTTCTTCCTCCACTTCAGGGTTGGTATGAAATTAAGTCTGTGTGATACATGTACAGAAATCTAACTTCCTTACATCAAGAGGGGACTACACTGTGATGATACTTATATTCTAGACTCCCTGGAATCTTCATGGATCAGGTCAAGACTAATCTGAGACTTTACCTGAGACAACATTTTTGATCAACTCTTTCTCCTTCCTTATTCTGTTTTACTCCCATCCTTCTTTATAGGTATCCCTGAAGAAATTTCATAAATAAAGCATCTAATACTCTGGATTGAGCTCTGTTTCTAGGATAGCTATCCTAATAATGTACCAAAAGTGGTTTCAGGAAGCAAACTCCAAGAAAAGGGTCCTGGAGTTAGAAACTTGAATCCTGATTTGCAGCAAAACCCTCATCACTGGCGGAAGGCAGAGTTCGTCACAATGCAATTGCTAAGTTTGCCACTGAGGTCAACTGGAGTAGGATATGTGGAGAAGGATATGCACTAGCTTGTGCAATATCTCTAGCATTTGAGAGGTTCAAGAGAAATATAATTTATAAAGATTGTGGAATTGAAAGACTTTTTCTGAATGCCACTGCTTCTTTGAAGAGATGAAATAGCAGGCCCAGGGCAATCATAAGTCCTCTGGACCTGCTTGAGCTTACATATCCTGGATGTATCACTTCCATTTTATAATGGATTGATACTAGGCTCACCATACCCTACCTCATGATTTATTAGGCTGACATTATTCAGCTCACAATGAGAAATTCTGTTTGTACCATCACTTGACACCCAATTGTCAGAATGCTTCATATCTAGCAGGGCCCATTACCATGCCAGGATCTGTAGAATGGTATATAGTTCTTTGTTACATATGGCATGTCCTTGACTTCAGAAGAGGGAGTATTTGGGAGGGTTAGCATTATTTTGTAAGGCATCTGCCTCATTTGAGGCTTCATAGTCTTTAATCAAGAAGTAGGGAGACTTTTAACAAAAGGGTACTGGATGACTTGTGTAATCCCAGAAGTTTCAGAGGAATAAGGAAGTCCAAGATTTACATGTACACAGACCCAGATCACCCTTGGCCAAGTTTCAGTGTCACTTTGTTTATCTTTCAGGGCTCTAGCCTTAGCACACAAGACCAAGAATTAAGCTTTCTCTTGAGTTCTGTGACTTTTATAATTAAGTCTTATGCCAGGTCTTCAGTTCTATCTGCCCTCCAGCTATAGGAGCTGAAGGTCTCTTTTATAGTTGCCAAAGAGGCCCTCTGACTGTCATACTTCTCCCTCCTCTGAGGGCAAGGACATGCCATATGTAACAAAGAACTATATACCATTCTACAGATCCTGTCATGGTAATGGGCCCTGCTATACATGAAACATTCTGACAATTGGGTATCAAGTAGTGGTATAGCCAGAAGTTCTCATTGCAAGCTGATTAATGTCAGACTAATAAATCATGAGATTGGGTAGGGTGAGCCTAGCATCAATCCATTATAAAATGGAAGTGATTCATCCAGGATATGTAAGCTCAAGCAGGTCCAGAAGACTTATAAAACTGTAAATAAGGTAGCTAAGAACTGCCCTACAGCCTCCCCTCAGCTTATACCAATAGCCTTTTGATGGACACTGATGAGCTTCTCAGCTTTCTGTTTAATGAAAGGCTCAATGCCTCATCTGCTAAAGGTGCTGTGAAACAACACTCTTTAGGTTCAGAGACCTGCCTCACCAATGCCCATGTTTTTTACTTGTTAATGCAGGTATAAAGTCCTGCTCACTTTGCCAAACTGAGGCCACCTCTAAAGGGCCATTTTAGTGATTTGCCAGAGATATTTATCTAGAGATCCCTATGGTACAGGAGAAGTCTAGATTAGAGCTTGACTTCTCCCTAATCTTGCTTCCTCCTTTTTCCTTCCATACATGTTGATCCCAAGGATACACACCTTCATAAACATTCTGTTTATTAATCGAGCCTATTCCTACAACCTTTGATAGATCCACAGGAGTTTCCTAAGATCAGATGATAGAGGGAGATAAAGACCTGAGCTTCATTCACAGGTAAATTGACATGTTGGTGCAAATCTAAAATGAATAGTTAATGCATTATCTCTCCACTCTGGTGTGGCTTTGAAAAACAATGGTGAAGGAAGGGAAGTCTATCAGTTGGCAGGTCTTTGGGCAGACTTCCTGGTTTTTGTGTTAAGAGAAATGGTTTAAGGTAATAATATTCATATATTCATAGGCTATGATAAATAATTTAGATGGTTATTCAATGAATTTGGAAGGAGCAATATTATGAGATCAAGCTTAAAGATATCTGAGAAGAGACATATAGATGGACCTTTGGGATTGGAAAGGAAGCATGAAGCTCTTTACATTACACACTAGAATGGACCTTTTACATATAGAATGACTTAGCCCATTGTTATTAGCCTCTCTCCTTGACTATGACAGTGATGATATTATGGGCATGTGAATGGAGCAGCTATAGTGACAGAAATGGAATCTGTGTATATGCCCAAAAATATGTGCTCTGTCTCACCAATTGCTGCTTCTGAAGGTTCATCCTGTCAATAATAGAGATTAATGGTGAGTATTCTATATGTTACTATCCCCCAAAGAGACTGATCAGCCACTTGGTGCCAACTTGATTTCATGGGACCTTTTTGTCTTGAAAAAAGCAGAATTTATCCTAACTAAGATTGAAACATTTGGGTTCACCTTTGTAGTTCGTAGGATTTTGACTCTAAGAGCTCATGGATTTGCTGGCATGAAATTCTATATAACAACATATCCAACTAAGAAATCTATTTTTATGACCATGGAACCATTGATCTCATTGCCTATAGCACTATCCAGAAACTTTTGTCTTGTTAGAATAGTGGAATAGCCTTTGAAAGATACAGATGAGCCCTGGCGAGGTTGCTTAGTTGGTTGGAACATTGTCCCAAACACCAAAAGGTTGTGAGTTTGATTTCTAGTCAGGGCACATACCTAGGTTGTGGATTCCATCCCTGATCAAGATGTGTACAGTAAGCAACTAATCGATCTTTCTCTCTTCTTCTTCTGTCTCAAATCAATAAAAACATATCCTCTGGTGAGGATTAAAAAATAAAAGACACAGATGACATACCAGTTTGGAGATGAAATCTTTGAAAGTATTAGGCACTATTTTTTAGTATGTAGTATACACTTAAACCAACATCCATTGTGTGCTGCTGTTTGAGAAAAAGGTAGATTTTTATAGTGTTAAGAATTGTGTCTCCCCATTTAGTATATTAAAGTCCTAATTCCCAATGTGAATGATTTTTAGGGATAAAGCCTTTAAAAAGGTAATTAGGTTAAATGAGACCATAAGGATAGGGACCTAATCCAATATGGATTGGGTGTCTTAGAAAGAAGAGGAAGATGTTACAGAAATGAATACAACAGAGAAACTGTATGAGGACACAGTGAGAGGAGGGCCATCTGTGAGCCTAGGAGAAAGAGGCCGCAAAAGAAGCCAACCCTGCTAGCACCTTGATCTTAAACTCTAGCTCCTGTGAGGAACTAAATTTCTGATGTTTAAGCCACCAAGATTATGTTGATGTCTTATGGCAGCCCTGGTATCTAATATACATAGCTTTGGGAACTAAGGGGTAAAAGTAAAAGTGACTTTACTCACCATCATTCCTATTGACCTACTTTAGGAATTTGTGCTTCCTGACCCTGAAACATTAAGCTCTGTGAGTCTAGAAGTCCTGGGTTTCTAGAAGGTTCTCTTCCACCTGTGGACACCCTAAGATTCCTACTAAATATTAAGATATAGCTGCCAGTAGACCAGCAAACACAAGGCAAGAATGATTGATCCTTACCCTCTTTGGGAGTCAGGACTGCTGAGAACAGGGAAGAACTGTTCAGCTGTCAGGTGCTCCACTATGTAGCAGAGAGAAGGTATTTTTGGTTCTTCTTATGCTCATTTATAATGTTGAATGGGCAAGTGCAGCAAGCACAACTTTCCTAATGATTATATTGTAACGGCTCAACCCTCAGGAATCAGGCTCTTTGTTTCTCCATTAGGTATGCCACTGGGGCCAGTGGAAGTGCTAGAGAGAGAGAGGAGTGTAGAATGCATGAAGGAAGAGGAATATAAGTATTGGTTTTGCCATAAAACAAACTGTAGCAGCTAGTACGTTTCCTCGAGTACTGTGACCACAGAATCCTGAAGAATCTGTGCCTGAATGGAGTAAATTTGATGTAAGAAACAGGTATATCCAAGCGGTTGCTGCAAGTGGTCAGCCAAGATTTCCATTACTGGCCCCATTGTTGTCCCCCATTTGCTGGGAGTATTGGCTGCCCCCTTCTCTAGAGATTTGCCCTTAGGTATGGTTGCTGCTTCCACTCACCTCCCACCATCCAGTGGAGGCCAGAGCTAATGATGGAAAAGTAGGAGGCACAACAGACTGGCTCTCTTTCTTCAAGGATGGGCATCTTTTTGGTACAATTTTTGCTTCAGACTTTCCCCTCATCCCCCATGTTAAGGAACAGGCCAAAACTAGACATTACCTGAAACCACATCTTTTTGAAATATTTTCTTCTGTTTTTCTCCCTCTTTTGCACGCTCTGCCTAAAGAACACACCCTTAACACATCATGTGCATTCAAATTGCTCTCTCAGGCTCTATTTCTAGGCAATTGGACCTAAGACAATTATTAGTATTAAATAAATTCAACAGAGTATATTAGTTATCTTGGCTTGATAGAGAAGCTTCTCTGAGCCCAGCACTCTGCTCCCACTATGTGGGGGTACAGTGGCCTGAGGCATAGCATGTCCCATCATTGAACTTGCCATCTAATTACAAAGTAAAAAACATACATGCATGCACAGCATAAACCTGTAACTAGGTGCCAGATGGTGTCAGGTTGAGAAGAGGTGAACTTGGAATTTGGGGGAAAAAAAGACTGTCTTTCTCAGAAAGGTACATATTTGAAAGTAATTATCAGAATGCCTGTTATTTAAAAGAATTTTCACTGCCATAATTTGAGAATTTGGGTAAGGTTGACTATACACACACACACACACACACACACACACACACACACACACACACGCACATATATATATATATATATGATAAATTTGGTGAGATATAGTTAATTTATTGTGTTAAAAAGAGTTGAAATAAGGCATATAAATTTCCAAAATACTAGCATCTGAATTGATGCTCTGATGCTATAGGGTATTTATTTGGACATGAGCTACAGCTCAAAGCTCAGTTCCCAGGTGCTGCCCACCGAGAGAGGACAGAGGGTGTTGAGACTTTTCCTGGGGAACTGTCAGATAGCAACCATAGGGGGCAATGCAAGCTCAGCAGTAGCATTCTCAGCTCCCTGTCTGCACCCGCTGAACCGGTCCTTTCAAGGCATTGATGTTTTATTATTCCTGTTCAAAGCAGGCTCAATCTTTACAGTTTCACAATGTCTTAAAGTGCACAATTACCTGACGTTTGGGGGAAAGCCAGATGTCAAAACGTAAAAGTGTTCAATGTAAAGAAAAAACATAATGATACAAAGACTAAATGGGATGGTGAGGCTTTGAGTTTACAGTTGATGCAAGAGTAGGACAGAAGTTTGTAGCTAATCAATTAAGAATCTAATCTGCTCCACGGATTGTTGTCTGTCAAATTCCTGTTTTTGGAAAAGACAAGTCTCAGAAAAGCAAACTAATTCTTATTTAAATTTTGTTATATTTTCCTAATGATTTTGGTGTCTGAATATTATCAATGAAATGACCATTGTTAAATAAAACAGTTCTTGCAATTTATTTTCAAGGGTATATGTGTTTCATATATTTCTGCACTTATTTTAAAGTTCCAGAGTCAGTGAATATGGATGAATATTGATGAGTATGATTTTCCTGCCCATCATTATAAAAATACCTTTCCTAGTTGAACTGTTAATGAAATGATGAGAAAATCTGAGGTGAACATTAGCAGTCTATTTTCATTTTGTTTCATAAAAAAGAATCTATTTTACAATTACTATTTACTTGCAATAACCTGCAGCAAAAAATGATTTAATGTTCAGTGTGTGCATTAAAATGTACTTGCTTTTTTTAATATGTGAAAGCTGATGGAAATTTCATTTAAGCACAATTCCGGTATCACAGATTTCAAGCAAAATAAAAGGAAGTTAGGGTACCATTTAAACATGGCTATAAAAATAATTTCTTTCAGTGGCTGGAGGGAAGGAAGTGTTGGTCAAAGTAATTTTTATCTTCGATGGGATTCTCTACTAGCCTGCTTTTTTTATTTGGCTTAATGCATGCCACAATAATCATGCTATTTCTTCCTAGCATTTTCCTACCTCTCAGTAATAAGAATAATTGCATGGTGTTTATATTCTAAAGTGCCTTTTCTCACTAAGCTCTGAAAGTCCTTTCTGCGTATTAATTCCCACAAGATGTCTGTGTGGCACACAAGGATGTGTGTTATTCTCTTGTTTTCCCCTTCTAACAACAAAGATAGTAAGGCACACAGGCAGTATGATCCACAAGAGAGAGCCAGGACGACAGAGGCAGATCAGGGCCTGGCTTCCAGGTCAGGAGCCAGGCCCTGCTTTCTAGGAATTATTAATACACTGGATGATTGAATCCTGACTATTGGTAACTATCATTTATGTCCTAGTGTTTATCCTAGATCATCAACATTTATAGGAAGGAAAAATGTAATAACTTGAAATAAATTTTATTATACCCTGTAAACAAGCAAGTAAGTAACTGCAATAATAGGAAGATTATTGACAGTAATTTGAAAGGTAAATGTTTAATGGTTTAAGTGAAAAATTAACAGTTAAAACAGAAATTATTTTAAATAACGTAAGAGTTGCTAGAAAAAACATACACACCTAGTTATGTATAGAATGGAATATAGAATGGAGCTGTGTAAATATATTGACTAAGGCTCAGAGATGTCCAGATAGGCCTGGAATGTGACATGTACTAAATATACATTATTTAGCAAATACATGAATAATACAATTTGAAAATCCAACCCAAATTATTTTAATCTCCTTTAGGTGGGATAATAGTATTCCAATTGCAAATATTTTAAGCTTTCTTATCTTTTCGGTATATCTAAAATATATCTATTCTTCCACATGCAAATGAAATTATTGGAAATAATTAATCTGGAGGTTTGAGGCATATATGAAACAAAATCAACCATGATTTGAGTATTGTTTAAGCTGTGATAGATATATAGGTCAAGTATATTTTTATTTTTGTTTATGTTTACAATTTGTTATGATAAAAATATTTAAAATTTAAAAGACCATACCCATCTATATTAAATGAGATATTGTTACTAATATGTTATAATAAAATACATCTCACCTCTCTGGAACTTAGTTATTTGGTATCCTAATCTATCCAGTACATAGTCAGAAAATAAAATATGCCCCACAAAAAAGAGGAGCTCTCAGCTATCAATATGAATTTCATAAGATAATATTAATTAGATGTCATAAGTCACAAATTATTATTTTAAGCATTCTAATAAAAGTTGCTGCTTAAGTATATGTTAAAAATTTAATAATTTAACAGACTTAGAGTCAAATACTTATGCTAGAATTTAACAATTTGGTAATTTCAATTCTATAAGTCATCTCCTCATATATAAAATACTAGAGGCCTGGTGCATGAAATTCATGCACGGGTATGGGCCCTAGGCCTGGCCTGCGATCAGGGCCATCTTCCCTGGTAGCTGGCCCCACCCGCTGCCACCACCCACCCCCAGTTCATCATCCAGCAATTAGAGCTGCTGTTTCTGCCGCTTGCTGGCTCTGACCCCGCTGTAGGTCACCCTCTGTGTGTGGGGCGACTGGCGGGGCTGGGGCCTTGGCCTAGCAATGGAAGCCTGGGAAAGGGACTGAGAGGTGGTCAGTGCACCTCATAGTGACTGGTCGAGCGGTTGTTCTGGTCCTTCAGCTGTTAGAGTCAATTTGCATATTGCCCTTTTATTATATAGGATATGGTAATATCTACATTATAGGATTTTAATGAAGTTTGCAAGTTTTTAAAGTTTTTCCTGGTACTTGATAAGTATTATATAAATGGTAGTTCATAATTTTAAGCTTGATTCTCTCATTTTTGGGACAACATAAAGTTAAAGTAAAAAATAGCTATATGATGTTCAATGGAGAATGATACCCTTACAAAATACCTAATAGGAAAACATGGTCCAAAATATAAACAAGAAGAAATTAGCTTATTTTTTGAAGGCAAAATTATGAGTCTCTTTTAGTGTAGGGACCAAAAATCTGTATGCCTTGCCAATGTTTGTGTTTGTCTTTGTATCACGACACATGACAGTAAGTGATATACTGATCATAGAGAATTATTGAGAAAAGTTAACACAGAAACCTAACACAACAGCAGTTAGTTTTCCACCTGGTCATACAGTCCAGTGTAAGGCAGGAGGTTCCCCTGGCAATCTCTTCACCCAGATGCCTTTTTTTTTTTGCTCCATCATGCCCGGGGTCCCCTTAGAATTCTCTAACAGACTCACTTCATTTGTTCAGTTAATTGGCAAAGGAAAAGAGGTCCCACTGAGGATTTCATGAGATATTGCATGTGCCCTTACCAGGACTAGAACCTGGAACCTTTAGGTGAACAGGCCAGCACTCAACCAACTGAGCCACATCGGCCAAGTCTCATGAGATTATGTAGGAGCATGCCTGGATAGGAATATCACCTTTTCCACCCACATTACAGTGTTCTGTTCGATATAGGGGCCTGGCTGATGCAGTCTTCCCATGTAGCCACAAAGTGTGGACTCTAGACAAGTGTTTCTGCTACAGTACACAATGAAGGAAGTGTCTCAACAGTTCTAGGAGGTTTTATATTTTAAAAAAAATAGGGTGAATTATGTTGCTGTGTGTAACCTGTGAGGAACTCTAAGCTCTCTGAAACTGGGGAAATGAATTGGTTATTTCTGACTTCCAGCTAGGACTCAGTAATCATAAGTTTTATTAAATAAATTATTCAGAAAGTCTACATTTTTAAAGTTTTTGTAAAATTGTTTTTATAATTGTTCAAAGTATTACATACACTATGTCTCCTTTTTCCTGATGGACCCTTCACCACCACTCCCAATCCTGAGGGCAAGCCCCACTGCCCTAGTGTCTGTGACCATTGGTTATGCTAATATGCATGCATACAAGTCCTTTGGTTGATCTCTAACCTGCCTTCTCTCGGAGGCTGGACGATCTGTTCAGTGCTATCTTGTCTCTGAATCTATTTTTGTTCTTCAGTTTATGTTGATCATTATATCCCACATATGAGTGAGATTATGAGATATTTATCTTTCTCTGACTGGCTTATTTCACTTACCATAATGCTCTCCAGTTCTATCTATACTGTTGCAATGGTAAAAGCTCCATTTTTATATAGTGTTCTATTCCATTGTGTGGATGTACCACAGTTTTTTATCTGACTCATCTGCTGATGGGCACTTAGGCTGTTTCAAAATCTTAGCTATTAAAATTTGTGCTGCTATGAACATAGGGGTGCATATATCCTTTCTGATTGATGTTTCTAGTTTCTTGGGATATAGTCCTAAAAGGGGGATGGCTGGGTCAAATGGGAGTTCCATTTTTAGCTGTTTGAGGAAACTCCATACTGTTGGGCACAGTGGCTGCATCAGTCTGCATTCCCACCAGCAGTGCATGAGGGTTCTTTTTGCTCTACATCCTCTCCAGTGCTTGTCGTTTGTTGATTTGTTGATGGTTGCCATTCTGACAGGTGTGAGATGGTACCTCATTGCTGTTTTGATTTGCATCTCTCAATGATTAGTGACTTTGAGCATGTTTTCATATGTCTCTTGGCCTTCTGTATGTCCTCTTTTGAAAAATGTCTACTTAGGTCCTTTGTCCATTTTTGTTTGGATTGTTTATCTTTCGTTTGTTAAGTTGTATGTATTCCCTGTAAATGTTGGAGATTAAACCCTATCGGTGATAACATTGGCAAATATGTTCTCCCATGCAGTGGGCTTTCCTGTTGTTTTGTTGATGATTTTTGCTGTGCAGAAGCTTTTTATTTTGTTGTAGTCACATTTGTTTTTTTCTCCTTAGTTTCCATTGCCCTAAGAGCTGTATTGATAAAAATATTGCTACAGCATATGTCTGATATTTTGCTGCCTATGGAATCTTCTAAGATTTCTATGGTTTCCCGTCTTACATTTAAGTCATTTAACCATTTAGAGTTTGTTTTTATGTATGGTGTAAGTTGGTGATCTGGTTTCATTTTTTGCATGTATCTGATCAAATTTCCCAGCACCATTTATTGAAGAGATTGTCCATTATATGCTCTTGCTTCCTTTGTCAAATATTAATTGAACATAATAGCTTGGTTTGATTTCTAGGTTCTTTGTTCTGTTGCATTGGTCTATATGTCTGTTCTTGTGCCAGTACCAGGCAGTTTTGAGAACTATAGCTTGATATCTGGTATTGTGATCCCTCCAACATTGTTGTTCTTTTTCAGGATTGCTGTGGCTATTTGAAGTCTTTTTTTATTCCAGATGAATTTTTGGAGAGAATGTTCTAGGTCTGTGAAATATGCCATTGGTATTTTATTGTGGATTGCATTGAATCTATGAATTGCTTTGGATAGTATGGATATTTTAATGATGTTGATTCTACCAATTCATTAACATGGTATCTTCTTCCACTTGTTTATGTCTTCCTCTATCTATTTTTTCAATATCCTGTAGTTTTCTTAGTACAGGTCTTTTATCTCCTTAGTTAAGTTTATTCCTATATATCTTAATTTTTTTTGTTGCAGTGGTAAATGGAATTGTTTTTTAGTTTTTCTTTCTGTGATTTCATTATTGGTGTATAAAGTATCCATAGATTTCTAGGTGCCAATTTTGTATCCCTCTACATTGCCGAATTCATTTATTAAGTCTAGTACTCTTTTGATGGAGTCTTTGGGGTTTTCTATGTACAATATTATGTCATCTGCTAATAATGAGAGTTTTTCTTCTTTTCCAATTTGGCTGCCTATTATTTCTTCTTCTTATCTGATTGCTGTGGCTTGCACTGCCAGTACTGTATCGAACAGGAGTGGTAAAGTGGGCATCCCTGTCTTGTTCCCATTCTTAGGGGAAATGGATTTAGTTTTTACCCATTTAATATGATGTTGGCTGTAGATTTATCATATCAGGCTTTTATTATGTTGAGGTCTGATCCTTCTATTCCCACTTTCCTGATGGTTTCTATCAAGAAAGGGTGTTGGATTTTGTCAAATGCTTTTTCTGGATCGATTGATATGATTATGTGATTTTTGTCTCTCAATTTGTTTATGCAATGTATTACATTTATTGATTTGCAGATATTGTATCATCCTTGCATCCCCAGAATAAATCCCTTTTGATCATGGTGTATAATCTTTCCAAAATAATGTTGGATCCGATTTGCTAGAATTTTCTTGAGGATTTTAGCATCTATGTTCATCAAGGATATTGGCCTGTAGTGCTTTTTCTTTGTGGTATCTTTATCTGGTTTTGGAATTAGGGAATGCTGGCTTCATAGAAAAAAATTGGAAGTGTTTCTTCCTCTTGAATTTTTTGAAATAGTCTGAGGAGGATAGGTTTTAGTTCTTTGAATGCTTGGTAGAACTCCCCTGCAAAGCCATCCAGACTAGGGCTTTTGTTTGCTGGAAGAGTTTTGATTACTGCTTCAATTTCTTCTTTAGTTGTCGGCCTATTCAGATTTTTTATTCTTTTTTTGTCTTTATTGTTCAGTTTATTAATTACATTGTTCCCCCTTTTTTATCTCCCTACAGCTCCCCTCCACCCGGTACCCATCCCACCCTCTGCCCTCACCTCCTCCCCACTGTCCTCTCCCATAGTTGCATGATTTTTGCCCAGTCTCTTGCTGCACTTCCCACTCCCCTTGTCTCCCCAAGAATTGTCAGTCCATTCCCTCTCTATGTCCATGATTCTGTTATATTCACCAGTTTATCATGTTCATCAGATTATTAATTCACTTGATTTTTAGATTCATATTCAAAGTGATGAATAGCAAGAATCTACAGCCAAGATTACTCTATCCAGCAAAGCTATCATTCAGAATTGAAGGTCAGATAAAGTGCTTCGCAGATAAGAAAAAGCTAAAGGAGTTCATCACCACCAAACCAATATTATATGAAATGCTGAAAGACATTCTTTTTATTCTTCTTGATTGAGTTTTGGAAGCTTGTATTTTTCTAAGACTATGTCCATTTCATCTAGGTTGTTCATTTTGTTGGAATAGAGTTCTTCATAGTATTTTTTCATAATCGTTTGTATTTTTTGTGGGATCAGTTTTTATTTCCCCTATTTCATTTCTGATTTTGTTTATTTGGGTCCTCTCACTTTGCTTCTTGGTGAGCCTGGCTAGATGTTCATCAATCTTGTTTATCCTTTCAAAGACCCAGCTCTTGGTCTTATTGATCTTTTGTATCATTAAAAAAAAATTTTTTTTTTTTGTGTGTGTGTGTGTGTGTTTTGCTCTCTATATTATTTATCTCTGCCCTGATCTTTATTATTTCCTTCCTTTTCCTGACCCAAGGTTTCTCTTGTTGCTGTCTTTCTAATTTCTTTTAGTTGTAGGGTTAGATAATTTATTAACATTTTTTTTAAGGTAGACCTGTAGAGCTATGAACTTCCTTCTAAAGACTGCTTTTGCTGTGTCTCATAGATTTGGGGTTGTTGTGTTTTTATTGTATGTTACTAAACAGGATGCTTTTTATTTCTTTTTTGTTATCTTTGGTAACCCAATCATTGCTTCTGTATAATTTTTTATTTATGGCATTGCTGTTTGGAAATAAGCCTATCTATTGAGTATTTTAAAAAATATATATTGTTTTGTTTCAGAGAGGAAGGTAGAGGGAGAGAGAGAAAGAGACACATCAATGACAAGAGAGAATCATTGCTCAGCTGCTTTCTGCATGCTACACACTGGGGATTAGCCTGCAACCCGGGCATGTGCCCTTACCAGAAATTGAACCATGGCCTCCCGGTTCATAAGTCTACACTCAACTACTGAGCCATGTTGGCAAGTCTTTCTTTTGAGTACTGAAGAAAAACTAAGTTCTGACAAAAATAATTCAGTGTCGTCTTAAATACTGTACTCAGCACATTAATTGAATAATAGAATCAATATAATTTACTGTGTTTGAAATAGCAAAAATGGTTTTGCACATTTTACTGGACCACATAAATGATAGCCTTATTCCTTGGCTTTGAATTTTCTTAAAAATAATAGAAATTGATATGGATTATATAAAATTCTAAAGAAATCATCTAAGAGTATTTGTATGAACAATTTTGTCTATTCCTTGAATCCAAAAATTACCTGAAATAGATTTCTTAAGTAATCCGTCTCCACCTAAATCTGGAATTTTAGGATTGAAATAGAAGCTTCACTTTATTATTTCCTGGTGATCAAGAAGGAAATGAGGAGCATATGATTCATTTATTAAATAAATAAACAAACAAACAAGCAAATAAATGAATGAATGTTTTAAAATTTATTGACATATGCAGTACAGCAGAACAGATGAGTATTAAAGAAAGTATGCTAGCTTGGTGACCAGGTAGCTGAATCACCCAAGATAATGACAGAAACTAAGCAGCAATTCATTGTTTGACAGTGAGATTTGGGACCATACTATAAGGATAAAGTTCTGGTTGTGCCACAATCATTTATAGGTTTCAGGCTTGGGGATGGGTCAGAGCACTAATGAGAGTTATAGACACCAACATAATTTTGGGGAGAGAAAAATAATAGAGTGAAAGAAAAGAGTAAATGTTTTTGTAAGTAACAGTGACAATGAAAAAGCAAAATAATTAAAATGTAAGAATTACACTGGAATGTACTTTAGACATTGCTCTAGGTATTTTGTCCATCTCTGTCATTGATTCTGGTGAATATTACTACTACTAATATTGTTACTCTTATCACCTACAACACAGAATTTTTTCAGAAAGAAAACTGATATAGAAAATACAAACAAAACTATTACTGAAGAATAGCTACATCTACTTATTTGAAATATAATGTCCCCTGGACCTCTGTGGAAATTTGGGAACTGGTGGAAAAATATTGAAAATGTAATTAGAGATATTTTAAAGGCATATCTAAAAGTAGATGACTTTTAGAAGACTTTATATTCAGTATCATTTTCTTAAAACTCAAAACTATATTTTTCAAAGTACTGGCATAATAAATCTGAGAAAGTTGTTGCCAAAAGACTTTTGCCCCTCTCAATACAAACAAACAAAAAAGGAAACAATAGGCTTGGTAATAGAGAATGTGTTGGGAATGAGAGATTGGTTATATACTGTCAATAGCAATAGAAATTCTAAAATTTATGAAATAAAATACATTTTTTAATTTGTTTTATTCCAAATTGAAATTATTGGTTAAGTTTAATGGCAGCTGGTTTCTTTAAAGTAACTAAATTGACAACCAAAAGAAAAAGTCTGTTTTTAAGTTTTTTTTACATCATTCACCATCTAAAACATATCTGTGCATAATGAACTTTAAAATGCATGTTTTTTATATCCTCCCTAATGGGTATCATTTACAGGGTTTAATTCTAGAAAGAAACTCTGAGAAACTATTAAATAGTGTTCACACTGCACACATGCACACAATACTCATTTAAATGTGCTTCAGGAAGATGTTATATCTTAATGTTTATATAAGACTAAATTCTTTAATCTCAAAGATTAGTCATTTTTTAATAATTTTATTGAAAGTAATGAATATCTTGAAGGTGTCTGTTAGCTAGCTGACACCATCTGAAATACCTTCATTTTTAGGCTATCTTAAGGTAACTGTAAACTTTTGTATTTGTGCCGCTTTCTGCTTTCTTTCATGAATAGAATTCAGTTGTACTAAGGTAATGGTGCAAATTTACGGTCTCTATAAAGGCAGTTATTGTATTGCTTTGCCTAATGCATTAGGAAGAGAAGACCATTTGGCAGACAACACATATCTACAAAAGAACAAAATGCAGCAAAATCAAAATTGCATTAGTTTTGTCAATAATTTGTGTTATAATTTTTATGGCAAATATTAATGGAAAGGATCCCTTAAATGAAAATGAGTCTGATCTTTTCCTTTTGTTGTTGCTTCCCTGGTTGTATTTACATTCAGTCATTTATTGTCCATTAAAGAAGTAATGCTATGTTAATGTAAGAGGGGAAAATCAATGCTACTGAAATCAGTAGCTGTGGGGAAACAGTGCAGCAGCTGGTTTGCAAACAGCGAGCCCATATAGATCAATGAAATTATAAGCTAAATCTGCTGATGCTCACAAACTGCTTCAGTGGTGTTCTGTCTAACCTTTGTCAAGTTCAAGAGCTCTAGAAAGCCAATGGTGACTAAATGAAAAGCAGAGTAAAGGCAACCAAGAGACAGTGACAATGTATCTGGAGTATTTTAGTTGGATGTGTGATGCTCTACTTTTGCAGCTACCAGGATATCCACATATTTTTAACCTATAGAAAAGCCATTTAATCTGTGAGCCACATAGAAAGCCTTCACATCCCAGAAAAATCTCTACCCTAAAAGGGTCCCTTGCCCTGGAACATGGAAGCTCACATGATACTTCACAGATCTGCCTGTTAAGTTTAGTTCCAGAGAATATTAATGATGGGATTCTAGAATATGTGGTGTTAGATTTGGTGACTTATTGTGGTCTTTAAAGTTTTCTTTATTATAAATATATTAGTAGCCCTCATATGAATCCATGCACCAATAGCTCGCCAGTAGCTTGCTGCCGCTATCCAGTAGCTATCCACCCACTGCCCTGCCCTCTTGTACCTCCCCCATAGCTTGCTTCCCTGCCCCCTCCTGTAGCTCTCTGATACCTCCTTGTAGTTAGCTGCTCCACCCTCCTGCGGACCCGTGGTCTGGTCGTTCTGGGAAGGAGGTTATGCTTCATGGCGTAACAACAATTTGCATATTACATCTTTATTATATAGGATTATTAGCCCAGCCAGAGTGGCTCAGTGGTTGAGCATCAGCCTATGAACCAGAAGATCACAGTTTGATTCCTGGTCAAGGCACATGCCTAGATTTCAGACTCGAATCCCAATGGGGAGGGGGGTGTTCAGAAGGCAGCTATTCAATGATTCTGTCATCATTGATGTTTCTATCTTTCCCTCTCCCATCCTCTCTGAAATCAATAAAAATATATTTAAAAATATATATTATTATACACATGAGCCTTAGCATCTTGACAAGTCACTGATCAGACACATGCATATTTAACATTTGAAAAAGGCAAGCTTCCTATCTCAATAAAGTTATTTTAGTGTCAAGTTACATGACATTATTGTTTTTCCCTATGATAATTGAATTTTCAATGTTTCTTTTAGCTAAGCCTTCCAAGAACACTCAGCTATACTTTCACTACTTTCCCCAAGACACACAAAAATTTTGACATAAGGAGTGCTAATTGATACAATGAGAGGAAAGTCAATATTCCCAGAGAGAATCATCAAAATTTATTGATGGATTAAAAACAATAGGTCAACTCTGTTTAAAAGTAGACGAGATCTTTGACATTGGCACATGTAACATCATTTTCCTATTACTTGAAAAGATAAATGAGTTTCCCAAGGTCACACATCTACTGAATGGTAATAGTGGAACTCAGACCCAGACACTCTAGGCCATAGGCAGTGCTATGCCCACCACATGAGCTACCACTGACATTGATATGGATGGGAAAAAGAAAGAGAATATAGACTGCAGAAGAATAATGAAGATTTACATGGGATATTTTTTCAAATAGTTATAAGGCACAATAGGGACACGTTATATGGAATAAAATTAATCACACAATAAAAAACATTCAAACACACACACACAAAAGAATACTTTTGTAGTAATGATATTTTGTTAAAGTATTACAAATACTAGTACATATGTCTCCTTTTTTTCCCCCTTACTGACCTTCCTCCAGCCTCCCCTACCCCTTGGTGTATGCTTTCGCCCCTTCCCCCAGTGTCTTGTGTCCATTGGTTATGGTTATATGCATGCATATAAGTCCTTTGGTTGATCTCTGCCCCCGCCCCCAACATTCCCCAGCCTTCCCTCTGTAATTTCATAGTCTGTTTGAAGCTTCTCTGCCTTTGTATCTATCTTTTTGTTTATCAGGTTATATTATTCTCTATTATCCATAAACGAGTGAGATCAATTGGTATTCCTCTTTCATTGCCTGGCTTACTTCACTTAGAATAATGTTCTCTAGTTCCATCCATGCTATCCATTGTGCTGCAAATGGTAAGAACCACTTCTTTTTTTATAGCAGCTTAGTATTCCATTGTGTAGATGCACCATAATTTTCTAATCCATTCATCTTCTGATGGGCATTTAGGCTGTTTCCAAATCTTAGCTATTATAAATTGTTCTGCTACGAACATAGGGGTTCATATATCCTTTCTGATTGGTGTTTCTGTTTTCCTGGGATATATTCCTAGAAATGATATTACTGGGTCAAAAGAGAGTTCCATTTTTTAAATTTTTGAGGAAACTCCATTCTGTTCTCCACAATGCCAGCACCAGTCTGCATTCCCACCAGCAGTGAAGGAGGGTTCCTTTTTGTTGGCAGGAAGAACAAAAATGTGTCCTTCATCTTTCTCCCTCACTCTCTTTCCTCTCCCTCCTTATATCAATAAAAAAATTTCAAAACAAAAAAAGTGCTTGCAGGAATAGAAAACCTGTTTGAAGAAATAATGACAGAAAACTTCCCTGCTATAGGGAAGAAAAGCCCACACAAATTCAAGAAGCTCACAGAGTCCCAAGCAAAGTGAACCCCAAAAGACTGATGCCAAGGCACATCAATTTAATTGGCAAACATCAACGACAAAGTAATAATCTTAAAGGCAGCCAGAGAGAGACAGAAAGTTACCTACAAAGGAACCTCCATCAGACTAGTGACTGATTTCTCAACAGAAGCTCATCAGTCCAGAAGAGAATGGAATGAAATATACAAAGTCATGCAAAAGAAGGGTCTGAAACAAAGAATAATGTACCCAGCAAGGCTATCAATCAAAATTGAAGGTGAAATCAAGAGCATCACAGACAAAAAAGGACTAAGGGAATTTATTACCATCAAACCAGCAATGCAAGAAATGCTAAAGGGTCTGCTGTGAAAAAAAAGAAATAGGAAGTGAAGAAGGAACGCAGGGGTAAAGAATAAAAATGGCAACAAATAAACACCTATCAATAATAACTTTAAATGTAAATGGATTAAATGCCCCAATCAAAAGATATAGGGTAACAGATTGGATAAGAAAACATGACCCATATATCTGCTGTCTACAAGAAACCCACCTTAGAAAAGCAGATGCATACAGACTTAGGGTAAAGGGATGAAAAAAGGTTTTTCAGGTGAATGGAAATGAAAAAAGAGCTGGGGTAGCAATACTTATATCTGATAAATTAGATCTCAAAGTGAAGGACATAAAAAGAGATAAGGAATGCCAGTTCATAATACTAAAAGGAGCAATCCAACAAGAAATAACTCTGGTAAACATATATGCACCCAATACAGGAGTACCCAAACACATAAAAAAACGCCTGAAGGATATCAAGGGAGAGATTGACAGCAATACAATAGTAGAAGATTTTAATACCCCACTATCACCATTGGACAAATCCTCTAAACAAAAAATCAGCAAAGAAACATCAATCCTAAATGACTCACTAGACCAAATGGAATTGACATTTTCAGAACATTTCACCCCAAAACCATAGAATATACATTCTTCTCAAATGCACATGGGTCATTTGCAAAGATAGACTGTATGTTGGGTCATAGACAAAGTCTCTTCAAATTCAAGAAAATAGAAATCATATCAAGCATCTTCTCAGATCATAGTAGCATAAAACTGGAAATCAACTACAATAAAAACAATCCAAAAAAATCAAACACTTGGAGACTAAACAGCATGCTATTAAACAATGACTGGGTTACCAGTGAGACCAAAGAAGAAATAAAAAACATCATGGCAACAAATGACAGTGAAAACACAACAATCCAAAATCTATTGGACACAGCAAAAGCAGTCTTGAGAAGGAAGTTCATAGCTCTACAAGCCTATTGCAAACAAACGAACAAACAAACAAAACAAGAAACAATGGAAATAAATTACCTAACCCTACAATTCAAAGAGTTAGAAAGAGAGCAAGAAAATCCCAGTGTAAGCAGAAGAAAGGAAATAATAAAGATCAGAGCAGGAGATAAATGACATTGAGACCAAAAAAAACAAAACAAAACAAAACAAAACAAACAAACAAACAAACAAAAAACAACAACAATACTAAAGATCAACAAAACCAAGAGCTGGTTCTTTGAAAGAATAAACAAGATTGATGAACCTTTAGCCAGGCTCACCAAGAAGCAAAGAAAGAGGATTCAAATAAATAAAATCAGAGCCGAAACCAGTTTGGCTCAGTGGTAGAGCGTCGGCCTTTGGACTGAAAGGTCCCAGGTTCAATTCCAGTCAAGGGCAAGTACCTTGGCTGCGGGCACATCTCCAGTAGGGGGTGTGCAAGAGCTAGCTGATCAATGTTTCTCTCTCATTGATGTTTCTGACTTTCTATCCCTCTCTCTTCCTCTCTGTAAAAAATCAATAAAATATATTTAAAAAGTAAAATAAATAAAATAAGAAATGAAAGAGGTGAAATCACTACAGACCCCACCAGAATACAAAGGCTTGTTAAAAAATACTATGAATGGCTCTATTCCAACACACTGGACAACCTGGAGGAAATGGACATATTCCTAGAAAAATATAACCTTTCAAAACTCAATCATCTCAATAGGCCAATAACTATGGAAGAAATTGAAGCAGTCATCAAAAAGCTTCCAGCAAACAAAAGCACAGGGCCAGACAGCTTCACAGGGGAGTTTTACCAAACATTCAAGAAAGAACTAAAACCTGTCCTCCTCAGACTATTCCAAAAAAATACAAGAGGATGGAACACTTTCAATGTCATTCTATGAAGCCAGCATCACCCTAATACCAAAACCAGATAAAGACAACACAATGAAAGAGAATTACATGCCAATATCCCTCAGGAACATAGATGCCAAATACTCAACAAAATTCCAGCAAATTGAATCCAGCAGTATATCAGAAAGATCATACACCATGACCAAGTAGGATTTATCCCAGAAATGCAAGGATGGTACAACATCTGCAAATCGATAAACGTGATACATCACATAAACAAATTGAGAGATAAAAATCACATAGTCATGTCAATTGATGCAGAAAAATCCAACACCCTTTCTTGATAAAAACTCTCAAGAAGGTGGGAATAGAAGGATCATACCTCAACTAATAAAAGCCATATATGATAAACCCACAGCCATCATCATACTCAATGGGAAAAAACCAAAGCCATTTCCTCTAAGAACAGGAACAAGACAGGGATGCCCCCTCTCACCACTCATGTTCGACATAGTACTGGAAGTATTAGCCATTGCATTTAGACAAGAAGAATAAATAAAAGGCATCCAAATTGGAAAAGAAGAAATAAAGCTATTCTTATTTGCAGATGACAAGATATTGTACATAAAAAACCTGAAAGACTCCATCAAAAAACTAATAGACTTAATAAATGAATTTGGCAATATAGCAGGATACAATATTAATGCCAAGAAATCTATGGTTTTTCTAAACACCAATAGTGAACTTGCAAAAAGAGAGATTAAAACAATCCCATTTACCATCGCAGCAAAAAATTAAGATAACTAGGAATAAACTTAACTAAGGAGGTAATAGATCTATACACGGAAAACTACAGGACACTGAAAAAAGAGATAGAGAAAGACGTAAACAGATGGAAGAACATACCATGTTCATGGATTGGGAGAATAAACATCATTAAAATGTCCATACTACCCAAAGCAATTTATAGAGTCGATGCACTCCCCATTAATATACCAATGGCATATTTCACAGACCTAGAAAGAACTCTCCAAAAATTCATCTGTAATAAAAAAGAGCCCCAATAGCCACAGCAATCCTGAGAAAGAAGAACAACGTAGATGGGATCTCAATGCCAGATTTCATGCTGTATTACAAAGCCACTGTTCTCAAAACATCCTGGTATTGGCACAAGAACAGACATATAGACCAATGGAATAGAATAGAGAATCCAGATATTGACCCAAACCACTATGCTCAATTAATATTTGACAAGGAGGCATGAACATGCAATGGAGTTAAGACAATCTCTTCAATAAATAGTGTTGGGAAAATTGGACAGATGCATGCAAAATAATGAAACTAGACCACCAGCTTACACCATACACAAAAATAAACTCAAAATGGATACAGGACTAAAACATAAGATGGGAAACTAAAAATACTAGAGGAATCCACAGACAAAGAAATCTCAGACATATGCCAGGCTTGATCCTCTGTTGGGGGTGTGCAGGAGGCAGCTGATCAATGATTCTTTTTCATCATTGATGTTTCTATTTCTCTCTCCCTTCTTCTCTGAAATCAATATCAATGTATTTATAGCCCTAGCTGGTTTCCATCAGTGGCTAGAGCATTGGCCTGCAGACTGAGGGGTCCCAGGTTCAATTTTGGTCAAGGGCACATGCCCGGTTGCCAGCTCGATCCCCAGTAGGGCGTGCAGGAGGCAGATGATCAATGACTCTCTCTCATCATTGATGTTTCTCTATCTCTCTCTTCCTCTCTGAAATCAATAAAAATATATTTAAATATATTTATAAAAAAGTAATCATATTCCAGTTTGTTACATTTTTGTAGGTATACAATTAAATAATGTCAAAAATATTAGAGTATAGGTAATATCTCCTAAGTAGTTTTAAGAACAGGCTAAACATGAGCAATATGTATATTTTGATCATCACCTTAGGATATATTTTTCTTGATTTTAGAGAGAGAGGAAGGAAAAGAGAGATTAAAATATTGATTTGAGAAAGAAGTATTGATTGGTTGCCTCTCAAACATGCCCCAAATGGGGATCGGACCCACAACCTAGGTATATGCCCTGACCAGGAATTGAATCCACAACCTGTTTTAGTGTACAGAATGCAGCTCCAACTACCTGAGCCACCTGGCCGGGGTCAGAAATATCTATATTTTATCTGTTTATGTTTAGATAATGTGAATCCTAATAAATACAATTTAAAATTTTATTTTAGAATACCTTATTCTTGAACCCTCATGCAGACTAGTGCGGTCACTATGGAAAACAGTATGGAGTTTTCTCAAAAAATTAAAAATGGAACTCCCATTTGACCCAGTAATCTCACTTCTAGGAATATATCGCAAGAAATCAGAAACACCAACTGGAAAGGATATATGCACCCCTATGTTCACAGCAGGATAATTTATAATAGCTAAGATTTTGAAAACAGCCTAAGTGCCCATCAGCAGATGAGTGGATTAAAAAATGTGGTACTAATATATCTACACAATGGAATACTATGCTGCTGTAAAAAAGAAGAAACTCTTACCATTTGCAATAGCATGGATGGACCTGGGCAACATTATGCTAAGCAAAATAAGCCAGTTAGAGGAAGATAAATATCACATGCTGTCACTCATACTATTTAATAAAGAGGTAATATGCAAATTGACCATCATTCAAACACACCAGATGGCCACCACAAGATGGCCAGCAGGGGAGGGCAGTTGTGGGTGATCAGGCCAGCAGGAGAGGGCAGTTGGGAAGGTCCAAGTCTGTAAGGGAAGGGTGACCAGGCCTACAGGGAAGGGGGTTAGGGGTGACCAGGCTGGCAGAGGAGGGCAGTTAGGGGCAATTGGGCCAGCAGGAGAGGGCAATTAGGGGCAACTAGGCTGGCAATTGAGGACAGTTAGGATTGAATAGGCCTGCAGTGGAGGTCAGTTGGTGGTGACCATGCCAGCAGGTGAGGGCAGTTGTGGGAATCCAGGTCTACAGTTGGGGAGGGAGGCAGACCTGCCAGGGAAGGCAGTTGGGAGGGACAAGGCCTGCAGGGGAGGGCAGTTGGTGGTGACCAGACCAGCAGGGGAGGGCAGTTGTGGGCAACCAGGTCTACAGGGGAGGGCAATTAGGGGCAACCAAGCTGGCAAAGGAGGGAAATTAGGGGCAATCAGGCCTGTAGGGGAGGACAGTTAAGGGTGAACAGGCCATCAGAGGTGGGCAGTTAGGGGCAACTGGGCTAGGAGCAATTAGACATCAGTCAGGCTTGCAGGGGAGTGGTTAAGGGGTGATCAGGCTGGCAGGCAGAAGCAGTTAAGGGCAATCAGGCAGGGAAGCAGGCAAGTGGTTGGGAGCCAGCAGTCCTGGATTTTGATTGGGATGTTCGACTGCCTGTTTAGTTGGACATTTCTTGAGTGACCCCAGATTGAAGAGGGTGTAGGCTGGGCTGAGGGACACCCATACACACACACACACACACACACACACATACACACACACACACACAGTACACAAATTTCATGCACTGAGCCTCTAGTTTGTGTATAATGAACAACATAAACTGATGAACAAAAATAGATTCACAGACATAGAAGTATCAAATAGACCATTCAACCTCAGAAGGAAGGTCAGGGTATGGGGTGGTGGTGGTAAGGAAACAACCAAAGGACTTGTGTGCATGCATATAAGCATAACCCATGGACACAGATAGTAAAGGGGTGAGGGCATATGCTGTTGGGTAAGAATGGTTAGAGAGAGGTAAATAGGGGAAAAAGGAGACATATGTAATACTTTAAACAATAAAGAATTTAAACATAAAATAAAATACCTTATTCTCGTTTTTACAGTTTTTCAAAGTATACTCACTTCTACATTCTGATATCCTCATGAATACCACAAGGCATATTATTACCTCCAGTTTAGTAGATACGGAGAGGCTAAATCAACAAAACCAGAGATGAGAAATCAATTCCTCAGAACAAATTCCATTACTTCATTACTGCCATTCTTTTACACTTTGAGTTGGGACAAATGAAGTAAGAGAAAAACTGAAGCATAAAAAGAAAAAAAATTTTTCCTCATAGTACATAATTATATTAATGATTATGACTCACGAATAAACAAGGCATTCAGTATCTTTCAAATTAAGAGTTAATTCATACTTCAAAAATAATTTTCAAGGACTTTTAAAAGAGCAATGGTAAAGCATCACAGAGTTATTGTAGAGACTGCACAGAGCAAACAAGAAATAATTAAATATACAACCATGATTTACTATAGCTGTGGAAGATGGTTAATGGAGTGGCATGGAATTCACTACACCTGCAACATGGATAAAAACCAAAATAATTTCAATACCTCTTATTTCCTACCAACATCGCCAAAGAGCAGAGAGGTACAGGGCAGTAGAAAGAGGGTAATGATAAAGCAGTGACTATAGCTGGCAGTTAGTACAATGAAGATAATGAAACCTCTGTGGTTTCCAGCACAGCAGCAATCTTGTTCTCTTTCCTATATCTTTTCAGTGCCACTGACATATCTTCTTGCATCACACATGAGGAGATAGGTCCAATTTTAGGTACCAAACCAGGTTTGTGATCAAATGAATCACTATGTAACCTCATACTCCCTGCTCCCTTGGCTTTGGGTTGCAGATCCTTCCTGTTTAAGGGCCTTGTTCTTGCTATGATGATCCAATTGTACTCTCTTCCGTGGTTTATGGACACCCTTTGTTCCACTCTTAATTTTTTTGTGCACAGCTCCTGGTGCTCATTCCTCCCTCTGTTTGAGTGAGACTGGCAGAACTGCCAAAGCTGAGCTGACACTTCTGGCCTCTCTACTAGAGGGAAATCAGATCAGTTTAATAGTTAATAAGAAAAGTAGGGAGAATTACAGGTTTTATTTGACTAAGATTTAGTTTGAATTTTGAGCTATTGCAAAGACAAAAAACACCTCTGCAATTTATTAAAATTTGGCTACTAAGAAGA
This sequence comes from Antrozous pallidus, assembly GCA_027563665.1. NCBI lineage: Eukaryota > Metazoa > Chordata > Mammalia > Chiroptera > Vespertilionidae > Antrozous > Antrozous pallidus. Next base: position 56,242,389 of record CM050517.1, read on the forward strand.
ACCTATTCTTGGGGCTACTTGCAGCAAGGATATGCAAAAACAAACCGAACCAAGGTATTTACTGCAGTGTTTCTCCTGAGCTATGAGGCACATAGAATGAGCAGTTGAATCTCTGTGTAAAAACAGTTATCCACTGACGAATCTTTGGGGGATAGGTGCTAAATTGATTGTGTTCACCCATCTCTCATTTGGTACATAGACCTGTCCACAGTTGTCCTTTTAAATTCTCCCATCCCTAGTTACACTTTTAATACTCTAATAAAATTTTGATTTTCTATCCTGTCTATGCTGCTTTGAGTTAAGTATTATCTGTAGTCGTAAGGCTATTTCCCATGAGTGGTTCACCCATCAGGCCATATTTAGTAAAAATATTAAAGAGAAAAGAGACAAAGTGTCTTTTAATACATTAATGTTTTTATAAGTTTTTTTTAATCATGAGGATTGGTTAATATTAGAGATATATATTGTGTTAATTATTGGTGTGTTTGCTTTACTCTTGATAAAATATACATAATTTGTTTTACAGTGCAACTTTTCCCCTATTATCAACTAAACTATTTGTTTTCCTTATTCAGTTTTGAATAAACATAATCTACTAAGTATGGTTTAACAAAAAGAGCTATCTGAACTGGTTGAGACCATTATGTAATTGTAACCATAATTCTGATGTTGATCATAAAAAGACAAGTTGCTCTCTCTCAGCATGCTGCCTTAATAAGGCCTCATCTTCTCTGATTGTGCCATTTTCCCCAGTTTCAGAATATGAATAGTCAATATTTTTTTCAGTAATTATCATATTATAAGATTCATTTGTTGAACGAGTAAATTGAGCAATGATATGTATATGTAGCTGTAGTGTGTGTGTGTGTGTGTGTGTGTGTGTATAAGTAAATATTGGCTAGAAATTTATTTAAATGTCAAATTATAGACTTAGTGTTTTTTTAATTTGTATCAACTTTCTACACAATATATTGCATACAACTTGATCAATAATGGCAGTTGCTTACACCCATAAAGTCACCTCCACAATTAGATACAGAATGTTTCTGTCATCTTCAATAGATTCCTTTTGTCCCGTTGCCATATTGCAGACCATTCCTCCTGCTACAAGTACTCTAGGCAAGCACTGATCTTTGTTTGTCTTGTTTTTTTTTTGGATCCTTTTCTTAAAATCACTATAGATTAGTTAACACTTTAAAGAAGTTTTTATAAATATAGATTCATGGAATATATACTCTTTAGCTTCTTTTAAACAAGATGAATGTTTGGGGTTGAATCATGCTGTTGAATGCATCAATAGTCCCTTTCTTTTAATTGCTCAGTAGCCATTTTATGAAAATATCACATTTTGAATAACTGCTCAGGTACTGACTGACAATTGGACTGTTTTTAGTTTTTGAGTATTTTCCATATGTATATCTCCTTTGGTGAGGTATCTGTGTAGGACTTTTGCCCACTTTTTAAATAAAATTATTTGCTTCCTTATTGTATGCTTTAAATTCTAAAATTTTACTCAATTTATTTTCATATTTTGTATTTATAAGCTAAAAGTTTCTATCTATTTATCCATTACAAGCATATTTTTCTTTACCTCAATGAGCACATTTATAATAGCTGATACAATAGTCTAAGAATGTCAACATCTGGGTAATTTTACAATTGGCTTATACTTATTTCCTTTTTGCTTGAAACTATATCATGTTTTCCTAGCTCTTTAAATATAAAATAATGATGCATTGTGTCCTGGATGTTTGACACATTATGTTTTGGGTTTGAGGGATTCCGCTGTATTTCTTCCAAGAGTGATACTGTTCTCTTTGTAAAAGTAATTACCTTGTGCCCGGCTGTCATGGCTCAGTAGTTGAGCATCAACCTATGAACCAGGAGGTCATGGTTAGATTCCAGGTTCAGAGCACATGCCGAGGGTGTGGGCTCGATCCCCAGTGTGGGGCATGCAGGTTCTCATCATTGATGTTTCTGTCTGTCTCTCCGGTCTTCCTCTCTGAAATTAATAAAGTAATTACCTTGATTAGACTCAGACTTCAAACTCTGTCCCCCTTATGGTGGGCACAGCTTGGATCACTGGTTCTTTGCTTTTCTGGATTCCCCTTTGCTCTAGGGTTGCCCTGCATTCGTTCCTCTGATTGCCAAGCCAGAAACATTGTGGGTTTTCTATTAGAGTTGTAGCCACTCCTCTCCACTGACATAAAATTGTGATTGCCCTCAGGGTAAAATTACAAAAATACTCAATGACAGTCACTTCCTTCAAGCTTCCAATTCCCTTAGCAATCCAACTGCTTTGTTCACTTTCTAGACCCCTGCAATGTTTATTATCTACAGGACTGTAGGAAGTTTGATATTACAAGCTTATTTCTATATAAAAGTAGCAAAGCCTTAGACCATTTAATTCTTGATGACACACATGTATCTTACTCAAAAAAAAAAGGATGCTTTGAAGAGCAGAAATGCTCCACTGCCTGACACATGAATATGATTATATTTCTGTAAATGGGCATTGAATATTTCTAGCAAGTGAATACAGTTAATAGTTATGTTAATCTGGGAAGATTATTCTACAAAACAAAGCTTCAAGGAGAGAAAAAATAGAGCAGTGTGAGAATGAGTATTTTGTGCTTGGCAACATAAAATTTGAAGAAACTCTCAGATTGATGAAATGTGAGATGATATATAGTCAAGTCGCTCTGATCTATATGGCCTTCCACATTTTTTTATATATTGTCTCATTTTATTTATTTTCTCATATGAATGATTATTTGAACCAAAGCTGCTTCTATGGTGAATAAAACTGAGGAGGCAAGTACTGTATGGTGAATAAGAGCAGATTTTTATATACAAATCACAACTTCATTGCTAATGACCCTAGGTGCCTTACCTAATTTTTTACATAACAATTTTCTCATCATTAAATTGGGGACAATGATGCTACTTGTCTCATAAAATCCTTAGAAATAAATTATTGTATATTCAGATTTTAGAAATCTGTTGGCACAATATTACTATGAAAATTATGTATTATTTTTATTCTTAGAAATATCAGGATTATAAATATGTTTTAAATTTTTAAATAGGCAAAGGGACTTAAGGAGAAGAACACAAATGAGGGAATGTTAATACACATAATATTAGTATACTTTCTACATTCAGATCTTGATGGGAGCAAATTTATTATTACTTAAGTTTAGTCTTAGAGTTTCTCTTTTCTCTATATTATTTTACATATTTTTCCTTTTAAAATGTTGGTTCTTCTGCCTGGAATCACCTTCTTTCTCTTCTCCTATTGGAAAATGCCTTTGAGGTATATCCTTTTGAAAATTGATCAGTCATCCCTAACTACATAGCTCAAATGAACAGTAGAAGTAAGAATAATGTAGAGAATGAATAAAAACTTTGAAATTAGACAGATTTTGGATATCAACTCTGTCACTCATAAAATGTGGACACTTTACTCAACATGTGGAGAGTCAACCTCATCAGAAAAGGAGGAGAGGACTGTCCAAGTAAAAGAAAGGTGATGAAGACAAAATAAGATGGCATTTTTTGAGTGTTTAGTCAGGGTCTAGAAATAGCAATCCTATATAATAAAAGAGAAACATGCAAATTTGTCCATACCTTTGCTCCTGATTGGCTATGCTACCAGCCAATTAGGAGCAGGGGCGGGGCCAAGTGGCGTGAACGCCGGGCACCGGGGGTGGAGATGAAATGGCAGTGGCGGTGAGCACCCAGCCCCCGGGCGCTGTTGGGGAAGTGGCGGTGAGCGCCCAGCCCCTGAGGCTGAGTGGTCGCAGGCAGCCGGAGCTGAGCTGAGCAGGGCAAATGGCTAGGTGCCCAAGGCTGGGGGTGAGCCATCAGTTGGACATCTCCTGAGGGCTCCCAGTATGTGAGAGGGGATAGGCTGGGTTGAGAGACCACCCCCCCCCCCCCCGCCAGTGCGTGAATTTCATGCACCAGGCCCCTAGTCCTATATAATTCTATATAATAAAACCCTAATATGCAAATTGACCAAATGGCAGAACAACCAGTCACTATGGTGTGCATTGATCACCAACACAAGAGCTGCCCCAAGTGGTCAGTGTGCTTTCACAGGGGGGACACAGATCAGCCAGAAGCCAGGTTCAGGAGTACCAAGGTGCAGTAGCCTGGCTTCTGGGCTCACAGCTGGCAACTGCAAAAGGATGTAGGTCTGGCTAAGCACCCCCACTTTCCCACCCAAGCCCTCCCCTTCCCCCCACCACAGTGCATGAAATTCCATGCATTGGGCCTCTAGTTACCCAATAATAATGAATCATCTGCCCCTTTTTCATGTTCTTCTGCCATGAAGTCTTCCCCAAACACTGCCTGGATGATCATACCTGTCCCTCCTCTAGTCTGCTATTCAAGCTCCTCATTATACTCCATTGATGTCTGCCTTTACCACTTTGTTTACTTCTCCTTGAGGGCAGAGACATACTTGTCTTTTATCTATTGGTGCACCTACCATAGCACCTGGATGACTTTACATTGTTTAAATGTTTGTTTGCTTAAGAGAATGACTAGAAACACTATTATTAACTTGTATTTCATTTGAACCTATAATTTTCACTTACTGATTTAAATGATAAGAGCATTTAAATAAAATGCAGTATTGTAGGAGAAAACAAATATGAGGATTTTTCTTTTGTCTTGTCCTGACATTTTTTAAGGTAACAAAAACATTCTTATTTCTGAATCCTCAGGAATAATTCCTCTTGACTGCAGTAAGTACCTACTTTTGAGGAACAGAAAGCTGATGAGCTGCAGGCTTCCCTGCTGCTAAATTCATCTAACAAGGCACTCCTGATGTGTTCTTATTTTAAGGCCAATGGGAACTATATAGATTGGTTTGCTGTTCTCTTTCCTGAAAAAGAAAGGACTTTGAGTTGTGCATGTTTATGTTGGTAAATAAATTCTGCTGTGAAATGGGAATCCAAGAATCAAGCCGAAGGCATCATAAACAGTCATAAAGTGAATTTGTAGGCGTATTGGCTTTGGTGCTTCTAGGATAAGGTCTACATAGCTAAATTAAGGCTGAAAATCAGGAGTCACCTGTACCTCTGGACCTTGTAGCGAGGACCTTAAATAATCTTTCCTGTGTTTTAAACAAGATAGTTGAGACACATTTGGGCCTTTAAATGTATTAATGTCTTCAAATATATTACGTAGTTGAAAATTGAAACAATGGTATCAGGAATGCTAAAAATAAATTGGGACAAACATTGCCAAACACTAATCGCAGTCAAAATGGTATTTTGCTTATATGGAAAAGAAAAGGGTTAGGTTTACCCTTGAGGAAGCTGGACAGATGCAGCTAGCTGAGGGAAAACAGCAGGACCACTCCGCTCCAATTGCTGCATTCTAAATCAAGGGGAGTGGCATGCAAATGAAAGGGTGGAAGTAGCACAAAGGAAAGAAATCAGACTTAAGTCTGGGACAAAGATGCAAGAGCACATCCTGCTGTACTATCTGAATTCATACCTCTAGATCAGACACATTTCATCCTGGGATACTGAAGGCACAAGCACATCAAGATACGGTCACATGAACATAATCATTACTCTATGAGGAATCATGAAAAGTTAGAAAGGTAAAGGCCCAGTTAAGAAAGTGTTAGAGAGAGGATAAAGTGAATTGTAGTAACCACAGCTTACAAACTTTGATAATGGATCTTGGCAGAATTCTCATCTTTACTATTAATTGTTATGGACCAACTGCGAGTGACAACCACCAAGGAGCAGATCAAAAATTTAAGAAGCCTTTAATAATGAACTCGAGCCCGGGCCCACGTCTCCACTGTCACAGCAGTGAGCAACGTGAGCCCCGAGCCTCGGTAGCAAGTACTTTTTATCTCCAACGCAGGGAGATTTGGCAATTTGTGATTGGTCGGTTTCACACAAAGAAAGGTAGCATAAGGTCAGTTACAGTACAGGGAAGCGGGAAATTTCAAATTTTGTTCCCAGGCTGGTGACTCCTGTTGACCTGGTATCTGGCTGTGCGGTGTTCTGGCAGCAGGATGTCCTCAGGCAAGGGAGGGCTGAGTAAATGTCACAAACAGCTAAAGGGGGTTTCTGTGGTTGTGTCTGGTCTAAGCATGAGGAACCACATCCTTCTCTTCTATCCTCCTTCCCCCTCTGAGTCTGGCTATAACATTAATCAAATAGTTACGAATCTCTTAGAAAAGAGAAAGCAGCATTAATTAAAAAAAACATTATGGATATATTAAAAACATTTTACTAGTAGATCTCAACAATTCTGTTGGTTTGGAGTATCTTCTCTTCACCAAGTTATGCAGAAAGTTTTCTTCTTAATATGCTGATGAACATATTAGCATGTTGAAGATAAGGGCAGTGAATTTGTAGGTAGCACCACAATATATTCTAACATTTAGAAATAGTAACATATTTGACATGAGTAAGGGATCTGAAATAATCTAGATAGACCTGGATTTCAGTCCTATATCTGACACTTAATACTTCTGTGACTTTGAGGAAATTACTTAAAGTTACCAAGTCTAAAAAATGGAGATAGCAATAGTTGCAAGCTTCTCAAGTTGTTCAGAAGATTAAATATGCTGGCAACTAATAAGAGCACAAAACAGTAGCTGAGAGGGGTTCTGTGGTAACACACACAAAGAATACTGTAAAGGCACACAGGAGAGCAACTAATCCTTTGGTGGAGTAGGAGTCAGAGTTGGCCAGGGAAGAAGTATGAGAACAGCACTGAGAGTACGTGTACAAAGAGCTGACACATTTTTCAATGACAAATACAAGTTACAATTTTAGCTTGGAGAAAGGCACTAGCTGAAGCAACAAGGGGGCAGTGACAGATGAGGCTGGGCAGAGGCCGGTGGGGGCGGTATCAGCTCACAATGAGCAATGCATGTCTTATTCGGGTTTTAGAAGTTATCATAAGCATATGTGGTGAGAGGAGGTATGGGAGACAACTTGAAATAGTAAAGATAATTAAAATGTAAACTTGTTCCAAGCACCTACCCCAGTGTTTTAGTTACTTAGAAAGATTTAGTAAATATTACATTGCTTGTTAAGTGGCTAGCTGTGATGATTCTTCACTGAAACCAACTTAAAGTCTACTCAAATAAGCACCTCGTCAATATCCTCAGCAGATCAAGAGATCATTATTTACCACTAACTTTAAAAGAATTCCCTTGTGGTATTGTCTCTATGTTCATTTTTGTTTATGAATGTTACTTTTCCAAACATAAGTGGTGGCATTTGGTAAAGTCAATGCAGGAGGATTTGCAGATGACATGGATCTGAATCTTATGCAGCACACAATTATATGCTAGACTGAAAAGAGAATTAGACATTAGTGACTTTCAAGAAAGATCACTAATGCAGGAAAAAAACCAATCTTGAGGGTTATTTTTTTTTTCTACTTGAAAGGGAGGCTTTGAATCCTAGCGACCTTCTTTGAATCTTTTTAAGATGACATCAAAATTTAAAGCAGTTGGTTTCTATCTTGCAAGTCACTGTGAGTTCTTTAAACTTTGGAAATGAAAGCAAAAAAAAAAAGATATTAATCTCATTTTGGAATTTTTTGCTTATTAGATCTTTTTTAAAAAATCTGTGAATGAATACATTGTTAGAAGAAAGTATTCATGACCTTGATGGTGGTATGAATGGACTATTGCTGAAATAGTAAAGCAAGAAAATGGGGGTCAGTTAATTGACCTCTCTGTCTATTTTCAGGATCTGTTCTTTCCTCCTCCTTGATTTGCATAGCCTGTCTTCCTAACACTGGAAAGGAGTACACTGGAAAGAATGTATTTGAATTTACTTTAATTCCAAGTTTTTATACCCTGAATCAGCCTATCCTATATAATAAAAGGGTAATATGCAAATTGACCCTAATGGCAGAACAACCTTCACTATGATGCACACTGACCACCAGGTGCAGATGCTCAAAGCAGGAGCTTCCCCCTGGTGGTCAGTGTGCTCCCTCAGGGGAGTTCTGCTCAGCCACAAGCCAGGCTGATGGCTGCCAGCACAGCGGTGGCGGCGGGAACCTCTCCTGCCTCCTCCACAGTACTAAGATGTCCGACTGTGGTGTAGGCCTGCTCCCTCTGGGATCAGGCCTAAGCCATTAGTTGAACATCCCCCAAGGGCTCCTGGGTTGCCAGAGGGCTGTCTGACTGCCAGCTTAGGCCCGATTCCCCAGGGATCAGACCTTAGCTGTCAGGTAGACATCCCCTGAGGAGTCCCGGACTGGAAGAGGGTGCAGGCCAGGCTGAGAGATACCCTCCTCCCCTGCGAGTACACAAATTTTTATGCACCAGGCCTCTAGTCAATAATAATGCTCATGTGCAAAGAATATAGTAAAGTCTTCATCTATTCCTTCTACTGGGATTAAAGATTTTAACAGTTTCCTTTGTGTTTATCCTAGCAGTGCCTTTTTCTTTTCTTTTGGGCTTTAGTCCTAAATTTAAGGGTTTTGAAAACTTCCATTTTAAAATGAAATATTAAGTTCTGGAGCTAAAAATCTTAAGTTTGATTCTTAGTCTCTCAAGTTTTGACTTTCAATAAAATAATACCTTCTCTGAGTTCTAAGTTTTCTTACTATAAAATAGACCTTAGATAGGGTCATAAGCTTGGAGGCAGAGAATCCTGGCTCACATCTCTAAAGGATAATTGTATCATCTATAGCAGTTTGAGTGATTTGGGGGGTTAAATGGCCTAATGTTGTATATTTCATAACATATAGAGCTCAATGAATAGCTATCCTATATAATAAAAGAGAAACATGCAAATTTGACTGTATCTTTGCTCCTGATTGGCTATGCTACCAGCCAGTCAGGAGCAGGGGCGGGGCCAAGTGGCATGAGCTGTGGGCCCCAGGAGTGGAGATGAAACGGCAGTGGCAATGAGTGCTCAGCTCCCAGGCGCTGTGAGCAGAAGTGGCAGTGAGCACCCAGTCCCCGGGGCCGGGTGGTTGCAGGCAGCTGGGGCTAAACTGAGCAAGGTGATGGCTGGATGCCCAAGGCCTAGGGCAGGCTGGGGGTGAGCCATCAGTTGTACATCCCCTGAGGGCTCCCAGGATGTGAGAGGGGGCAGGTTGGGTTGAGGGACCAATCAGCCCCAGTGCATAAATTTCTTGCACTAGTCCCCTAATAATAATAATAATAATAGCCAATGCTCATTTACTTGACAGGTTAATTGTGCAGATTTGAGTATTGTATAAAATATGTGATAATGAGACACTGTGTACCAGATTAATACTCAAAGATAGAAGGTGCTAATAAACATTTGATGAATGAATGAATGAAAATTAAGTATACTAAATATTCAACAGTATTCACCTCAGAATATGTTAGAAGATAATAGTAATTGTCAAAGCATCAAAAATCTTAGTTCAATATCTGATGTTGTATGACTAGACAATAAAAAATTAGACCTAAGATTTAGTTTTGGTGTCTCTAAAATCGTTATAATAGTACATACCTTATGGGATTATTGTTCTGGATACTATAATATTAAATTATTCACAGTTTTTCTTGGAAACTTGCTAATAGCAATTAGATGTGTTTGAACTACTGTCTAAAATAGCACACCTATTTTTAGGGATATAAATTGTTTATGAAGTTTTCCAAATTTTGTAAATGTTTAAAATTAGACTAATCAGCAATTTTGTAAGTAAAGCATTTTTAAGGAGAATAAAGTTAGTTGTTATCCATTCTGAAGTAGAGTTATGAGCCACACAATGACCTCTCAGTCAGTGATCTACCAAGTATACAACCATGGACCCATAAGATTATAATTGGAGCTGAATTTACTGTAAAAAATAGAAGGATATGTGATTCAGGAGAAATTCTTTCTCTCTGATGGGATCAATTTCTGTGGTGCTTGGCAATAGATTCCCTTTCACTCACAGCACCTCCAGTCTGAGTGCACGGATGACCTCCTGCGGACCTACGGGACTATTCTCCCAGCACTACATATTCGAGGGTGCTGCAGCACTCCCTGACTCAGCCTGATGGTCTTTAGAGGACACTGCTGTAAATTCTCCATTGAGAACCTGAAATCCTGTACAAGGACGCAGTTCCATTTTAGTATAAACTTTCTGTGTTAGTGTGGAGCTGGTAACTTGGAAATATTTTCAGGTCATCATGATGTCAACATAGATCTAAGTTTTATTTCTTCTAAAAGTTCAATGTCAAGGAGAGTCCTTCTTATTTTTCCACAATCCTATTAAACTTAATCATGCCTTTCAAATTTATCTAGAGCAAATTGTTCCTCTATTGTTAATTGTTTGCGAATTAGACAATGTGTAAGGCTTGGCCTCTTCCCAGTGACCCCATTCAGCTCTGGCAACCTGCAGCTAGCACTGTTTATCCACACCAATATTTCCTGACTTACACCTGCAACAACTCCATCGCAGCTCATAACAGGTATCTGCATCTGACCTTTACTCCCACTTCCTCCCTCCTCTGCCTAACCTCCTCCCTTCTCAATGGACTGGGATCCTTCAGATGCAAGACTCACCTCTCTGCATTCACCCTTCATGCTCTCCTGCAGCCATCATCCCTCTTGTATCTTCTCCTGTTCCTCTTTGCTGGATTTTTGCTCTCAGGATAAGGCATGGTAGATACCCTTATCTGTCTATCTCAACTCCCCTTTCCTCATAATCACTCCCTTGCCAGTCTTGCCAGCATAGCAGAGCCTAGATTTTATCAGGTGGTCATCATTTTTTATCTTGTGTTCAGTGAAGGTGCAGTTCTTATCTGCAGCTTCAAGGAGTAAGTCTTCTTTCTTTCTTTTTTTTTTCATTTTTATTCAACTGCATCAAGTCTTTTTGGTTGGAGGTAGGATGTATAAAACAAATAAATGCCAAAATTTAGATGAGATGTCTTTCAGAGGAGAGAATAAAATATATTTGGCAACATGGTTTCCATCAGTACAAAAAGTAACTAACAAAATCAAGGAGTAAATCTCCATAATTTACTACAGTCTCTCCCACCCACCTTGCGGAGGTCTAAATCTGAGCAAAGTGATACTCTTTTGGCCAGTGAGAATAAAAAGTGGTTTTCTGGGTGATACTAAGTTTCCTTACCTCAAAAAAGAGGTGAAAAACACTGTCCTTTTTGTTTTTTCCTCTGGTATTGCTGCTTAAGGGTTTAATGCTCAAGACTGCTACAACCATCCCATAATATGAGGAAACAAGCCTGAGGAGAAAATCCAAACTAATGAGGATGGCAAAACAGAAAGAAGGAAAGGACTGCACTGAATCTGTCCTTTCATCCTTTCACTAACAGACATAATAAATAGCTTTATTCCCTTTTTTTTTTACTTTTTAAATTAAATTTATTGAGGTGACATTGGTCAACATGAATATGTAGGTTTCAGGTGTGAGTTTCTATGTCACAAAAATCCGTATATTACACAATGTGCCCACCACCCAAAGTCAAATCTCCTGTCACCAGATGTTATGACACCCTGCTTCCCCCACCTTCTTCTCCCGGCAACCACCACACTGCTGTTTGTGTTCATGAATTTCAGTTTTATGTGCCACATATGAGTGAAGTCAAATATGGTTCTTAGCTTTTTCTGTCTGACTTATTTCACTTAACATAATATCCTCAAGTTTTATCCATGTTGTTGCCAATGGCACTATTTCATCCTTTCTTATAGCTGAGTAGTATTCCATTGTGTTTATGTGCTAATACTCAGCTGTTTTACATTTTCTTTTTATTCTCACACCAAATGAGCTTTGTCATTTGCCCCTCCTGAAAGTGTTCTGAGAAGGTCACAATAGCTATTCAACTGACAAAACAATGGACAGTTTTTAATCCTTACCTTGTTTTCTCTCTCCGTTTTATTAATGACCTGTTCCTGCATGAAATGCTGCCCTTCCTTTGATTCAGTTAAGAAACTCCCTCATACTCTACTTCCCATCTTTCTGGTTACTCCTTAGGCTTTAAAAATTTGTTTATAAATGTTTCAAATAAACTAAAATTTTAAAAATTAATGTAACAACCACTTGTGTTCTCATCAACTAGATTTAATAGATGTTAATATGTTAATATCTAGTCACCTTTATTTGAGATCTTCTTTAGATTCAGTCTTATTTTCCTTCACCTGCCCTTAAAGTGCTTTCTCCAGAGTTTTGCTTTAAAACAAAAACAAACAAACAAACAAAAACAGCATAAAACAAGAACAGATGCCTTCCTGGGTAATTTTTGTCCACACTGATGGCTTCACAGAGATCTCTTCAGGAGACTGCCTTCTTGAATCCAAAATCCATGGATCTTGGGCATCTACACTGTAATATCAATAGGTGCTTTAAAATCAGTACATTCCTCAATCTAGCATTGGTTTTTCATTAACGTTCAGTGACACAACAGGAACTGCATCCCAGGAGAGTGACTTGGAAGGGACTGTGCTCTTCATTCAAAACTCCAAAACTCCAAAGTCTTCTTGGTGGCTCTCATTCTAAGGGCACAGAAACTCTCCAGCATGATCGTCTACCTCAGACCCTTGAAGCAAAGAAGTTTTGGGTATCTCACGCTGGAACCTGGGTCAGGGCTCTTTATCTTGCTTTGAGGAATCCTCTACTCAAAGTGAGCAGTTTTTAAAAAATATATTTTTTATTGAATTCAGAGAGGAAGGGGGAGGGAGAGATAGAAACATCAATGATTAGAGAGAATCATTGATAGGTTACTTCCTTCATGCCCCACACTGGGGATCGAGCCCACAACCCTGATGGGAATCGAACCGTGACCTCTTGTTTCATTGGTTGATGCTCAACCACTGAGCCATACTGGCTGGGCCAAAGCGAGCAGTTTTATTCTGGTCATAAAATAACCCCAGGCTGCCTGTGAAAGACTGAGAGTATGAAGATTTTAATCTATCAGAATCATCTTTTCTCAGTGAGTACTAAAGCTTCTGAGAGGGCTGTAATAGCACTGTGTTGCTTGATGCACATTATAGACCTCACTCTCTCTCTCTCAATCAGTGTTTATGGAGTGTTTACCTTATTCTGTTATGCAGTGTTCTGGGTGATAGGGATATGGTGGTGATCTCCATAAAGTTGAAACTTGATGAGCAAGACTCATTAAAAAAAATAACCGCCCAAACAAATTAAAAAATATGCTCATGATTAGGCTGTGGAAAAGGATCTTAAGAATATGTTAAATAGGTTGCCTGACAAAATTTAGAGATAGTTACAGAAAAATTCAGTGAGTTAAGAACTTGGTGATAAATTGGAGTTAACCCAGAAAAGGTGTATTTGGGAGGGTAGTGCCAGGGGTCGGGGCATATTCCAAGAGGAAACAATTTATGCCAAGGCCCTGTGACAAAAGAGTATCTGTTAGGTCTGTATTCTTTCTTTCAATTTGAATTTCAAAGCAAATTTGTAGGAAATGTGAGTCTTGTAAGTACACTTTAAAAAAAAATTGCTGTGATCAAATAAGTTCAAATATATGTACACAGTAACCTCCTTCCTCCTTTTGGGATTCACAAGGCGTTTTAGCCTACTAAAGTTTGAAAAATAGTGAAGAAAAGAAACTTGCTTAGCTTTGTTTAATTATATATATCCACATGTCCCAGACTTACTTTAACACATGTTTCGAATAGTGCTTATCACCTAGTAGTGCTCAATAGATACCATTTATCTATACTATAATACTCTTCCTGTCCAATACCTTCTTTCTCAATTTTTAATCACTTTCTTAAATAATGTAATACTTTTATAAATGATCAGCCTTGTCCTGCTAAAATTCATCCTCTATGTACTCATGATAAAATGCTATTTCTAAAGCATCATCTATGTACTCACTACAGAGTGCTATTTCTAAAGTAGTATTAATCTTGTCACTCTCCAATTTAAAATCCTTCAAAAGTTTTCATTGTTTATAGAAGAAAGTCTGAATTCCTTAACATGGCATAAAAAAAACCCAGAAAATAATTTACCTGCAGACATTATTATTTTTATTTCTTACCTACCTTTCTTCCATAGCTTGAACTCCAAATTTGCTGAATTACTTACCTAAATTTACCATGTTTAAATTTTATTCACAGAAAACCAGAAAAATAACAAGTATTAAATGATTGTTTTTTAATTAAAACATTTATCAATAGTTAAATATAAAGACAACTGTTATATGATAGTCCTATAATGGTAAAGATAACTTACAAATGATCTCTTCCTTCAAATAATTTAGACTTTTTCCCCCTGCTTATTATTATGTAACTACTATTAGTTTTAGACTTAATTTTCTAACTTCTCTTTCTGGAATTATTTTATAGAAGTATTCATTTGTTTCTTAGAGGTGTGCTGTTGTAACATTAATAACAGGGGATATATGAATTAATCTTTTAAGACTGAACACTTTAGGCAAATGGCTGAAGCTCTGCTGGAGAATTCCCTGAGGGGTGCGGTCTCATGGCTAATTATTAACATCCTATAATATGCTCATTGAAAGAGAAAGGATTGGGTGCAAATTTTTGCTCATATTATGTCACCTGACATAAGAATTACTGAGGCTGTCCAGAACTACACATTCAGTTATTTTCCTGGCACGTCAGATCACTTGATTAGTCGCTTTTGGTGACTTATAAGTTTTCAATGAGGCTAAAGCTTAGCATCTGTGATTTTTTTCCTCTCACGAATCACTCCTAGAAAGGTACACTGTTAATATTTAATCTAGGCACCTGGCCAAGATCCACCAGACTGTCAATGAACTTGAAAGGTGACCAGGGACCTGTTGTTGATGCTATTTCATTGCATGAGAGCAAATAATCAATTTTACATTTCTGAGAGTAATGACTATTTTCTTGATGTTAAAAGGCCATCAGTGAGAGTTTGCATTTTAATTCTGTATCATTTAATATATTTAGCAATAAAGCTGTAGATTTAAATAAAATATATTTTGAAAACACATTAGACTCTAAGATTTAATCTACTTTAAAATTATTATAAACTCCTTGAAATGTCTCTTCGATGATGCTACATAAATTGTCAAAAGTGAAAAAATAGTGATATGGAAAGGAACAATCTATTCTTAAGCCAACTTCATATATCATGAACACTATATAAAAATTAGAAATCTTGTAATATACATTATATCTCAGAATCGGAGTGATATAGGAGCAGATTATTTTAACTTGAAACTCGCTCCCCACCCATAAACATGATTCACTTGTGTCTAAGTTAGTACTTAATGTTAGCAGAACAACCAAAATAATGGAGTATATAGTCTGCTGTTTTTATTTTCCTTATGTAGCCTTCAGTATAAATGAAGTTGACATCATTATTAAATGAGATCTGATACATAATTAAATGTGTGCCAATAACAGTAGTCTTATTAATATCTTTGGCATCATTAATTTAGTTTGTCTTTTCTTCTTTTATTAATTTGAAACAACCTCTTTTAGTATGTAGGAACATTTCAAGAACTGTCAAACTTTTCTTCTGCCAACCTTCAAAGGTCAAAACTGGCTGTGACACCTAAAATTTAAATGTAATTAGTTTGAGATTTACGGGGATTTTATGTCAATCTTCCAGTAGCTTAGAAGTAATGTGGTATCTAACCTTTGGTGGCCCCAAGAGACATTCAGGTAGATGTGAAGATAAATAGAAAAATATAAACCAACACATCCACTGCTGGTCTACCTTTTAGTTTTTTCCCCCTGTCCTGGTTTTTAGAGTCTGTATTTTTGCAATATCTCTTATTTTACAAAAAACATCTCTCTCATAGCTTCCTAACACCATGTTGTATTCTTAGTTAAAGCTTAGCTCATGTGGTACATACTTGGATCATTAAACCAAGACTTGTACAGTCATGATTTTTAATGAAGCATGGTTGAATAATTATGCTAATATACAAAGCACTAGAATCAAATCAAGTGATCAAAGTTTTCATGATTGCTATCATGTGTTTTTAATCCCCCTCTGCCACTCTCACAATTTGCTGCATGTGGAAGTCTTTCTTAGGAAAGTGTTTGGCAATGGGTATTAATCAATGCTGAGCATTGAAACAGTTTTATTCAGAGTGTAATAACACTTTATGTTATGCCTCTATAGTGGACTATATGTGACTCTGAGGTAATATTGCTCTGCTGCTCTCTTGCCTAAATACCACCTACAATCAATAGTGCATTCTGCCTTGACAGAAAGCTGAATTTTTATCTGTTAAATTCGTGAGCTCGGGGCAGTGATGTGTCTGAAGTGGTTTAAATCTGAAATGTGATGTGCTGTGAAGAGAGTTGATTGACATCTTTATTTATTGAAAAGTATTACATGAACAACAAAACACAGGCAGAGGCAGAACACTCCATTGCAAAATGCAACTGTGTTATTTTTCAATTCTATATGCTCTGCCCCTTTGAAACTTGTCTGATGTAATAAAGACAGTGGATATAAAACAAACAAGAATCTTCTTTGATTCAACACTCCAAAATTTAGACAAGGTTGACTTTTTTTTTTTTTTTGCTTGGGTTAAAATCTCTTTTACGAAACACCCCCTTGCCCTGATACTCTATAATAATATTTACTTCTGAAAAATTTTTGCATTTTAAAGTTGTGTTCTTATGTTTATAAACTCAAATATAAATTCAGAATTATTTAATAAGAAAACAAATTGGAGAGGGTTGAATATTTTTATGTATCCTCTATAAATGAGAAAAAGGACATTAATGACACTAAATGTGCAGAATAAGAAGTTAAGTTCCCTTTAAATTTTATGTTGGAATAATTATCCCCCTCAATGTAATTTGCCTATGTTTTATTAAAGCTTTATTATGTCAAGGTAAATAGAGGTTAATGTTGCTGTTATTGCTTTCAATGAAGTATTATCTTTAATCTTGCTTTAATAAAATAGTAGTAAATTGCGCAGTAGGGGTAATCACCCTGGGCTAATTTAGAGTTGTAAAATCCTTTACCAAGTATATACTGTAGTTAAAAATAGGAGTAGTCTTAAGAAAACACAAATTGCAATTCAATGTGCAGGAAGTTAAGGAAATCAACATTCATAATTTTAATTACTTAATTAAATATATATTTATTGAGGACCTACTATGTTAAGGCACTGTGCTGGCTGTGCTCAGCATATGGAAGTATACAAACATGGACTCTCTCCATAGGAAACTTACAATTGACTACTAGGACAAATACTTAAAAAGAAATAACTGTAATGACCAAGAAGCCTACCAAAAGAGCGGTAATGGACATCCCTGCCTTGGATATTCAGGGAAGGAAAATGTCACCCCAGTTAGACTTAAGAAGAGGTCTTCTAAACTGAGTCCAAAAGGCGAAGGTAAGATGGGATAGGTGTCAGTGCAGTGGAAGGATAATTTAGGTGGGGAAAATTATAAGAGCAAAGAACTGGGGTCAGAGAATACCAAATGTCCTATCAAAATTGTCTTGCCTGTTCCAATTACTGCTGAGACATGAGACTGATAACCAGTCAGAGGCTATTCCAACATGACAGGTGAGAAGCAGAGAAAACTTATTCCCTGGTTGAAAGACACTCTAGAATGGATATCTTTAGCAGAAAAAATCTCTACATATAGACAGATTTATGCATACATATACACACATATATTTATATAAAATATTTATATTCAAAAAATAGAAAAAAGTGTGTGTTTTTTTAAAGTAGAAATCCTTTTGGTGTTTTTCCCCCACCCTTATTAATTCATCCTTGTGTTCTTATTGCTATAGTAGTTGTAAGAATATGAAAAAAATTAGAATATAAAAGTGCAGAAAGAAAGAAGTATAAGCTTAAAATGTGAGCTTTGTTTGAGAGAGGAGTCAAAGGAAACTCCAAGGATTTGTACTTGGGAATAAAGAATTATTAATAGAAAGAGATAAGGAAAATGTAGAATTAGAAATAAAAACATTATATTTTGTTTAGAATTACAGAGTTGGAGCTTCTGGTGTTTTATCTGTAATTTTGCTGCTGTTATGAATCATAATGTAAGTATCTGTGTTTCCCGTGGTCTTAGGCTCTACAGCAGTGGTTCTCAACCTGTGGGTTGCGAACCACTAGCAGGGTTGCCTAAGAACATTGGAAAACACAGATATTTACTTATATTACAATTCATAATAGTAGCAAAATCATGTTATGAAGTAGCAACAAAAATAATTTATGGTTGGGGGTCACCACCACATGAGGAACTGTATTAAAGGGTACCGGCACTAGAAAAGTTGAGAACCACTGTGCTGAGTGAACCATCTTATTGAAGGGGCAATATGAAGTGGAGTGGTACTTGTACATAGGTGTTATGAACAAAATACAAAATGTGCCGAACCTCTTCTGTCTTCTGTCTCCTCACCCCTCACTCCCTCTTGGTATCTTCACAATCATTGTCACTTGTTCCAATTTTATATTTATTTTCTTCATAAAAAATGCCTTAGGTCTTCAAGGTTGTATCCGGACTATTCTTTTAGTTTATTTAATTTATCCTCCCTTTCCCCCCTACACACACACTCCAAAATTGTTACTCTAAACTCTTCAGACTTTCTTTTAACCATGACAGTGGTTATTAATATGATCAGAAATTTCACAAAACATAAATGCTCACTTTTCCTTTTAAGTCTGAAGAACTATCGCCACTGTCTCAAAAGTTGTTTCAGCCCTGCTGCTTTGGTGAAATTGTATTCCTTATCTCTGAGCTGTTGTGCCACTGAATAGCAAGTTCGATAATAAGACCTCACACCACAAAGATCTCACTGAGACTTGCCTCTACTCTCCCTTTCCAAGTCTAAGAGAGAGAGCGCTTTCAGCATGGAACTATAGTCACTCTCAAAAAGGAAAAGATTTAAGCAGGCCTTACAGGGACTTTGAAAATTCCTCTAGAATTATTCAGAGATGAACACAAAGGGTAGAGAAAATCAAATGTAAATGATGTTCTCCTTTAATTTTCTTGTGGGTTGTATTCTAAAGCAAACAATTGCACATTGGATGACTTTTGTGGATGACGAGCTGTTTCCTTCTGTCTTTCACAAGCCATGTGACAGTAAGGGGTATATAAAGCTCTGAGTCAAGATCTGAAGCTGTTATTAAAATGGAAATATTCAAAGCAGTCAGGAGTCTGTGAGAGCCTGTTCTGGGACCACATTAATGCATCTGAAAGAATATTAAAGCCTATCATAGAGGGAAAATGGTTCTAATGGCAAAATGTAAAGCTTCTTAACAGAATTACACCTAGAATTCTGTGTATTAGGTCTAAAACACCTCTGCTCCTGTATTGCTCAGAGTAAAGCTGTATATTGGTTGAAGTGCTTTACAGTTTTTCTATTTGAGGTTTTAATGTCCTTAAGTGAAAAAAATTTTGCTCTGATTTATGCTTTTGTAGAGTCAGTTCACAGTACTTCTCACCCTGTGTGTGGGACTTAAAGATGTGCCATGTTTTACCATGTTAGAATCAATATGGAAAGGTTATTCTTCTCAAGAGAAATGACCTTGTCTTATAAAGACTATTGAATTGGGCTCATCATGCCACAGAGTAGAATACGTGCCATTTTCTGAAGTAGGAGAGAAGAGGCAAGGTAGAAAAGTTAGTCAGCACCAAGAAGGATTTTATGTTTATGTTTATATGGAGGGACGTGATCCCATTAGTATGTGAAAAAATGGGATCCAGTCAATAAACAATTCTTCTTAAGCAGCAACACATGAAAAAAAGGTCCAAGCCAATGATGTAGTAAGTCTTTCTGCAGCCTATGCTAAGGCACCATTATGCTATAGTCATGACTCTTTTCTAAAGATTACATAATTTTGATTCTTTTCAACTTCAAGATACCATTCAAAATCCAATGTTTCAGAGCATTCCATAAGCACAAAATTGCAGGAAGACACTGCAACTATCTCTCTAGTTGTACTTAAAAATACTAGATAGTGAAATAGAACAGAAAATAAAGCTTCCACCTCTGAGGAGTTTACAGTTCACAAAAGAAAATGGGGGGGGGGATTTGCGGGGGGGAGCAGTATGAATTCAAGTAACATTTTATAATATCCTATATAATAAAAGGCTAAATCAACTGAACAGCAGAATGACCAGTTGCTATGACACACACTGGGGAAGAGCTGCCTCCTGGTGGTCAGTGTGCTCCCACATGGGGAGCGCCATTCAGCCAGAAGCTGGGCTCATGGCTGGTGAGCACAGAGGTGGCCTCTCTTGCCTCTGAGGCAGCGCTAAAGATGTCTCTCTGGGGAGCAGGTCTAAGCTGTCAGTCAGATATCCCCCAAGGGCTCCCAGACTGTAAGAGGGTGCAAGCCAGGCTGAGGGAACCTCCTCCCTCGAGTGCATAAATTTTGTACACTGGGCCTCTAGTATTTAAAATAATAACCTGAAATAAGTGTTAAAATACTTATAATATTGCAATATATTTGGTCATTCAGGTAAGGTGATTGTCTCACAAAATCCTTGGAATTTCCTAAATGCTGATAATGATAAAGATGTCTTTTGTTATGTTAATGAGGCGACTTTTGGAAAGTACTAAGGATGAGGGCTGGTTGACAGTGGAGTCAACCATGTGATTTGAGGCTTAGAACTTTCATTTCCATCTCCACTATCCTCCCACCTCCAGGGAGAGAAGAGCAATAGGAGATTGAGTTCAGTCATCAATGATCAATGATTTAATTAGTCATGCCCATGTAATGGAACCTTCATAATACCCTGAAAAGAATGGAGTTAAGAGAGCTTCTTGCTCAATTTCACATTTCTACTTTTAATTTTTATTAACCTTTGTCTAGATATTAACTCATTCTCTTATTTCATATTTCTTTTTAACGTTTCTGATACATATCATATGATCAAGTTTTGTTTTTCATTTAGTCTGTGTTTTTTCTTTTTTTGGTCTGAGGGAATTTTTTTATCATTAAATGTCATATCTGATAGGTTTGTCATATTTCTGAAATGTTTCAGGCTTTCTTTTGTTTTTATAATCTGTCTTTGCTCTTTCATTATTGTTTTCTTATTTTTAAGAACTTTTATTGATATATCTTATTTTGTCCTTCTGTAAATTGGAAACATATCTATGGATTGCTCTTACATGCCCACTCCAAAAGAAAAAAAAATAACATAAAATTAATGACTCCCTTCTTTTACACTGCAGTTTTATTTTTTTGTTTTTGTTCTTGTTTTTTGTTGTTGTTGTTAATCAGATATTGGTATTCAGATACTATTACAAATATTTCATTATGAGTAAAAAGATATTAGGGAAACTGTTGGTTTCATTTACTAATATTTGTGGATGTTATAAAAATGAGAAGGGAGGAAATGTTCTAGGTTTTCAAATCAGTTAACCATAGCACTACTTAATTCAGAAAAAAAAAGCTACATTTATGTTCTAAATTAAATTGACAAATAAGTGCCTACTATTGGAAGCCTAGCTAAACTGTGACCAGGAAATTTCATTGAGTTGAATGTGCACAGGCATTTCAGGTTGGTGGGGATGCTGGTTCTCTTTCACATATCTATAATCAGAACCTGACTCCAGCTGACTAGAGCCCAAGAACATGCTAGGGTGCTTCATATTCAATGCACAGCCCTATAAAGAGAAGAAAAATGAGCCTTGTCCAAAACTCTTACCTCAGCACCCACTGGCAAAAATAAAATGTAAGCTGGGGACCAGGTCTCTTTGAAGCTGATTTTTAAAAAACTCTCTAACAGGCCTCTGGTGGTTACAGATATTGATCGTCAGAAAGTAATCTGTTCAGGTTTGGGGGCATGCCAGTACAAATTGTGGAATGCATTCCTTCCTCTCCAAGGACATGTTGAGCTTTTTATATTGTCTAGACTGTTTCACTTGTCAGCTTTCTACCCTCTTTGACATGAATTATTTTCTATTTTTGGTGGATGTGTAATTAAATATATTTTTTAAATAGGAAATTTTATTAATATAGAATCTTTAGTTTGAGTCAAAACATTCTTTTCATCTTTTTTAACCCTCATTTTTCTTCCATAATCATTATTTGATTCCCTCTGGCTGCCTGCTACTTATTTGTAGTAGTACCATTCATCCATTGAGACCTTTCCATCTGTCACACAGCTTTGCTTTCTTTCCCCAGAAGCTTTATTCTCCTACTGTGCCATGTTTACGTATTTTTCTTTTTTGTCTAATAGTTGAGTTGAGAATTCATTTTTACAGGTGTTTTTATCTTTTATTTTTATTATTTTTAAAACTTATAACAGGCAGATGATGCTGAATTAGATAAAAGTGACACTGAGCAGAGAATGTTTGCTAATCTTCAAAGACTAATATAATTTTTTAAAAGTTCCATCTGTCTTTGTTCTAATACATAAAGGTAGAATTGGGGTAGATCCAGTACAATTCTGAAAGTTAAATAGTAGAAAATACTTCAATCAATATTTGCATGTGAGTAAAGACTGATACTGATGTTTTACTTCCCATGTATCTAAGTATAATTGCTGATTGAAGGATTATTTATTATCAGTTTCAATGCATAGAGATACTTAAACATAAAAATTAACAATTCTGTGTACCATTTCACTTCAGAGCTTACCATCAAGTTCTATTAAAAAGTAGAGACTAGAGAACAGATTTATTTAGACTAGTGAACAGATTCTACGAGTATGAAGATAAATGCAAGCATTTGTAAGACATTAATTCAATGAAAAATCTCCATTTTGCTTACATTACTGGAGAAATTTTATTAATTCTGATATGGTTATGGCTTGTTATGCCCATTCAACTCAAATATAATTTAGACCCCTTTCTGAGGTTTGCAGATGATCATGTACGCATGTCACAAACTGTCACTGTTGTACAGGGTACTGAACTCGCTTCCTAAGGGGATATATGCTAAGCAAAAGAGACAGCCTTTGCTGTCAAGAGGCTCAGTCTGCTTCAGAGAAAGAAAATACTGACTTTTCACTTCAGTATCCAGGGTAGCACAGGACAGTGAGAATATGTTTGCAGAGGGATGATGGAGTATACTCTGATTATACCTGGTTAGGGTCAGAAAATAAAAATCTTGTATTTTAAAACAGTGTTTTCAGAAGATCAGAGAATATACTAGTATGTGAAAGGTGATGCTAGCAATCAGGAAAGAGGTGTGCAGGAGGGAGTAAGTGGCTCCGGAGAGAAGAGTACTGTACAGAAATTCTTTTTTATTTTATTCTTTTTTATTTTTAGAGAGAAATGAGATATGTACTATAACCCTTAATAACTATGGAACAGCTGACTCTATGCTAGTCCCTGAACACAGATGATGAGTTGGAATTCTTGCCTATAAGAACCTTGCACATTATATAATATAATATGTAAATCATTATCTTATAACCCAAGAAGCTATAAAGACACACTGAATTTTTTTCTTCAATTATGCTAAAGTATGTTGTTATCAGAACAACCTTTGAATAGAGAATCATATAAAAGCTGGAGGGAATACAAAAAGTAGCCTATGGAATGAAAGAGTTAAAGAGAAGAAACATTATGGTTAGCAGATATCTTGCAGAAAGCTTGCAACCTTGAGGACACCATAGCCCAGATAGCCACTGGACATCTGTTGCCAGGAGGAACCGAGGACAAGACACGTCATTCAAGCTTTGTATGTCAGCAGAACTCTTTGCAGCCAGCAGAAGTTAATACTAGTAGAACCCTGCCTCCCCCTTCAGTCTCCGCTGATTCCTTTGTTGTACTCGGCTCAACTGCACCCAGGTGCCTGAAATAAAAATCTCTTTTGATACATGATGGCCTCATGTCATAGGTGTGAGACCCCAGCCCACTCTGAACCTTTCATGGAAGACATTGTAGAGAAACAGAAGTAGGCAGGTTTTGAATGACTGAGTTCTCAGGACAAAGGAAACATTACAATGAAAGTGACATTCAGGGGCACTCTATCCATTGAGGGATTTGCAGATCCCTAAACTTCCTGCGCAACTTATCAGGAAGAACAAGGTGCATTTGGGGCAGTTAGGGGAGACAAAAATAGGAGAAAGAGTCCTGCCAAGGAGAAGAGACCTTGAAAATAACCTAAAGTTAAAGTTGGGAACCCAGAAAGTCTATGTTCTAGGAATAAGGGCAAGTCAGAAATAAACCAGACCTCACAAATTTTAAAGCCCAGTCTCAAATCATCTCAACTACTACTAAGAACCAGATGATCTGTCCTACTTAGCCTGACTGCCTGGAGAAAATATCATCATCCAGAGCACTTAAATCTTCATACTCTACAACTGAAACACAATTGGAAAATATATCATAAGAGAGAGGGAAATGCACAAAATTCCAGAATCATGAAATGGTGAAACTTAGGGTATACAACTAAAAAATATCTGTGATTATACCTTTAAGAAAATGGGATAATAAAAAATTCTTATTCCAAATTTTAAAAAGAAAGGAGAGAAAATAGCAAGAACAAATTAGATAAAAACAAAGCAAATGATCTGATGGTAGTTTTATTTTAAAGTATATCAATAGTTTTATTTAATATAAACAGACTTAATTAAAATACAAACATTAGATAGAATAAAGAATGCTTATGTAGTTATTAAGTGATCCACCATAAATAAAATAAGTCAAAACAAAACACAAAAGGCACACTATTCCAATAAAAACACAGTGAAAATTAAGGCCAAAACTATTCCTAAAGATGAAGATTTCATAATGATTAAAGGATTCACTGGGAAAATATTTCTAAATTACTTTTAAAACCTTTTTAAAAAATATATTTTATTGATTTCAGAGAGCAAGGCAGAAGAGAGAAATAGAAACATCAATGATGAGAGACCATCATTGAGTGGCTGCCTCCTGTACTACCTGCACTGGGGATCAAGCCCACAACACATGTGCCCTGACCAGAAATTGAACTATGACCGCATGATTCATAAGCCTATGCTTAACCACTGAGCCATGGCCAGGTGAGCCGTTTCTAAATTTACGTACAGACCGGAGGCCTGGGGAATGGATTCATGCACAGATAGGATCCTTCAACCTGGCCTGTGCCCTCTAGCAATCCAGGATCCCTCAGGGGATGTCAGAGAGTTGGTTTTGGCCCAATTCCTGTAGGCCCGGCCTATAGTATGATATAAGATCTTTAGTTAATCTCTTCTCACTCACACCCCGTCCATGTTCCCTCTGAGATTCATCAATCCGTTCCATGTTTTCATGCCTGTGCATTGAGCATCTGCCCCTTGGTGATCCTTGCATGTTATAGCTACTGGCTGGTTGGCTGATCACTTAGGCTTTTATACATATATATATATATATATATATATATATATATATATATAGACTAGAGGCCCAGTGAATGAATTTTGTGCATGGGGGGTTTGTTCCTGAGCCCAGCCTACATCGGGCCTAAATGGGCAGTCAGACATCCCTCTCACAATCCAGGGCTGCTGGTTCCCAATTACTCACCTGCCTGCCTTTCTGATTTCCCCTAACTGCTTCTGCATACCAGCCTGATCACCCCTAACCACTCCCCTGTCAGCCTAATTGATGTCTAACTGCTTTTCTGCCAGCCTGTTTGCCCCCATCTTCCCTCCTATGCTGGCCTGGTCACCCCTAACTGCCCTCCCCTGCAGGCTTCATAGCCCACAACTGCCCTCCTTTGCAGGCCTGGTCCCTCCCAACTGTCCTACCCTGCTGGCCATCTTGTGGTGGCCATCTAGTGTCCACATGCGGGCAGGATCTTTGACCACATGGGGGAAGCTCTCTTGTGTGTTTGAGTGATGGTCAGTCTGCCATATTACTCTTTTCATAGATAGGATAGAGGCCTGGTGCATAAGTGGGGGCCAACTGGTTTGCCCCGAAGAGTGTCCAGAATCAGGGTAGGGGTTTCCTTGGAGTGTGGGGTGGCCTGGGCGAGGGGCCTGTGGTGGTTTGCAGGTCAGCCATGCCCCCGGCAACCCAAGCAGTGGCCTTGATATCTGGGATTTATTTATCTTCTACAATTGAAACTTTGTAGCCTGGAGCAGATACAAGCCTTCTCCTCTCTCAGTGGCGGCAGCCATTTCTGTTGGGGTTTCTTTACCTTCCATAATTGAAATTTTATTGCCTGGAGTGGAGGCCTAGGATGGCTAGGGCTGCAGAAGCTTGGATTCCTCCATCGCCGGGGGCAGCCCTACCCTCTACTCTCTCCAGCTCTGTGGCTTCATTTCTGTTGGGATTTATGTATCTTTTATAATTGAAACTTTGTAGCATTGAGTGAAAGCCTAGGCTGGCAAGGGCAGGTGGAAAGCTTGGCTTCCTCCCTTGTCGGGGAAACCAAGCCTCCCTCCTGCTCCCTGTGGCCACAGCCATCTAGATCGGGGTTTATTTGCATATTTGCTCCTGATTGGATGGTGGGCATGGCTTGTGGGAGTGACTTGTGGATGCAATGGAGATATGGTCAATTTGTATATTACTCTTTTATTAGATAGGATAATACTATAAGATCAATATAGACAAAGCAAAAGTTGAAAGTATTGTAAGGTAATATAGAAAAATCCACAATCATATTTGGAGATTAAGCATATTTCTCTAACTGATAAAATGAGACAAAAAATTAATATAACAACAGAAAGTATGAAACCTAAAACTAATTAACTGACATATTTAGAACACTGAATTTCAAACAGCCAAATATACATATTTCCATAAAGCAGATCTCAACACATTTCAAAGATTCTATTGACAAAAGATATAACTTGAAAAACTCAAATGTTTCTAAATTAAACATTGTGGCTTTAAACTACCCATGAGTAACAGAAAACGTGAAGGAAGGAAATAAGAAAATATGAGTTGAATAATGAAAATAATATATTGAAATCTGTGGGATGTAGCTAAAGCCTGCTTAGAGAGAAATATATAGCCATAAATACATATATAGATAAAAAGACTGAATATCAATGATCCTGGTTGGTATTCATCCCAAGGGACTAGAAAAATAATAATTAAATGCAAACAAAGTACTAATAGAGAAATAATGAGAATATGAACATAAATTAATAACATAAGAGCTAAATGATCAACTGAAAAAATCAACATGCTAGGAGTTAATCCCTTGGAAAGAATAATAGTATTGATAACCTCCCAAGATTGGTCAAAGGAGAAAAAAGGAGAGAAGGTACAATGTACCAATACCAGGAATAAAAAAAAAAGAAAGCCACATCATCAGAAATCATGTTAATATTAAGAATTATTAATTTTAACCACATGAACAGTATGATATAATATTTTAAAATGTATATGAAATACAAATTTCTAAAAAACATCCACTGGTCATACTGGATACAAAAAGTAATATAATAATGTACAGTATCATATTTATTAAAGAAACTGAATCTCATTTTGGTACATTCACCCTCCTATCTGGCCAGGAGACTAATGGTCACAGAGAAGGCATGCAACAAAAAGTTTGTTAAATAAATGAAAAACTGTGGTAGATGGATCATGGAATAATGTCTTCCTGGGAAGGAAACTGAAAGCTTCAAGTACACAGATGCTTTCATGTCTCTCAGTACAGAGCATTTATTTTGGATAGCTAAGAAGAATGTATTATATATTTAAAAAGTCTATATAATTTTTGTGGCCAGTATCTGACAATTTCAGGCAAATTGCCACTGATTGATGATGGAGTTCTTAAAACATCAGACAGAGTATATTTTGTAGTAGACTCACTGGTCTGATTAAAAGGAATAAAAAATAACGTGAGGCTGGCCAGTGTTTCTCAGTGGTTGAGCATTGACCTATGAACCAAGAAGTCACAGTTTGATTCCCAGTCAGAGGACATGTCCAGGTTTCTCAGTCCCTACGGTGGAGTGCGCAGGAGACAGCTGATCAAAGATTCTCTCTCATCATTGATGTTTCTGTTTCTCTCTCCCTCTTTCTTCCTCTCTGAAATCAATTTAAAAAATTAAAAAAAATCATTTGAGAAAGACAAATAATTTCAATCAACATTTTAAAAACTGGATACTAATTAGTTTAATAACTATAACATATCCATAATAATGGAATTGTGGAAGCAAGAATGAAAAAAATAGCCTTGAAAAAATATGAAACTGTGTCAAGAAAGTGATCAAGAATTCTAAGGAAGACATAACAGAGGAAAGTATCAGGACACAGAAAAATGACTAGTTAAAAAATATATATATATATACATATACAATCACAAATCATGCATATATATATATATATGCACATATTTTTACATGAAGTACTAAAATGAATAGAATAATAATAGCACTGTCCAAAACCAATGAAATTGATTGGATTAGATTTATTTTATATATTTTTATTGATTTCAAAGAGGAAGGGAGAGGGAGATAGAAATATCAATGATGGGAGAGAATCATTGATCTGCTGCCTCCTGCATGCCCCCTACTGGGAATTGAGCCCACAACCAGGCATGTGCCCTTGACTGGAATCGAACCCAGGACCCTTCAGTCCACTGGCTTGATCCAAACCAGCTAGGGCTGGTTTAGATTTATGATTAAATGGATGCCTAAACCTTGTTTAAGAGAATCATCTAATTTGTAGCATTTGATGCTGAAAAAGTATTTTTGTATAATGTGTGTGAATCTACAGCTTACCTAAAAGAATGTGTGCTCAAACTTTCCTATTTTATTTTTAAAAATATGTTCTTACTGATTTTAGATAGAAAAGAAGGGAGAGGGAGAGAGAGAGAGAGACATTGATGTGAGAGCAAAGTATTAATCAGCTGCCTCCTGCACTCCTTCTACTGGGGATCAAGCCTACCACCTAGACATGTATTCTGACCGTGAATCTAACCTATGACATCTCAGTGCATGGGACAGTGCTCAACCAATTGAGCCACACTAGACAGGGCAACTTTCCTATTTCCAACAATAGGACTGATCCAGTGACAGAGCCAAGGATGAATAACAACAGTGTAAATTAAAATAAATTAGGTGTGCTTTTATTCTCCTAGTCTCTCATGAAAGTATAAAAGCAGAGTAATAAATTCAACTGTTTTTATATAAGAATTTATACATAAAGTAGATGTAAATCAACCTTGAGAGAAAATATTTTTATATTAGAACTAGTGACATGGTATATGAAATTCGTGCACACTAAAAGGGAATTAATTAGAGGCAATATTTTAATATTGCTATTTGCCCTTTCTATATAATAGAAGTATCAGAGATGGAAATAAAATTAGTAAAATGTATATGAAAATCTTCCTCCTGTCAGAGTCTAGGGTGAGCCATGGGAACCAGAGTCAAGTCCCTGCCCACCCATGTGTGCCTGGAAATTGCAGGAGACCCAGACTTGTCAGCCCCACCGGCATTGGGCTAGATCCAGCCCCACCCCTGTTAAGCCCCGCCAGGTGAGGAGTGCAGCCTCAAGTCCCCCAACTTGGTGCCATGGTGAGGTTTGTGGCCTGAGTTCCCCTGGCCCGAGCTGGGGCAGTGGGCATGCCTTGAGGTCTCTGTCAAGCCCCTCTCAGTGGGGGAGGGGGGCAGCCTCAGGTCCCTCTGCCCAGGCCAGGGTGAGGGGCATACCTTGAGGTCCCCTGTCAAGCCCCACCAGGTGGGGAGTGCAGCCTGAGGTCCCTGCAGATTGCTTGTTAGGGCTCATTACAGGAACTGGACCTCCACTGTGGGCACAGCCATCTTGTGTTACAGAATCCCTGCATCTACTGTGGGTGCAGCCATTTTGTTACACTGTGATGATCAATTTGCATATTCCCTCTTTGTTATATAGGATATTAGATAGTCACATGAATGTATAACCAAATATAATTACCTTATAATTTTAGTCAATAGTATTCAAAGAGTTCACATAAATCCTCTATACCAGTGGTCAGCAAACTGCGGCTGATGCATCACATGTGGCTTGCGAGCCATGGTTTGCCACTCTGTTGACTAATGAGTTTAACGACCACTGGGATAGGGGCTTAATCACAAGGAACAACAACAGCCTATAATTATTGGTATCGAGAGTCTAGGTCAGTAGTCGGCAAACTCATTAGTCAACAGAGTGGCAAACTGCGGCTTGTGAGCCACATGTGGCCTATGGCAAGGGAGGAGTTGGGGGCAAGCAGGCTGACAAGGGAGGCAGTTGGGAGTGAGCAGGCCAGCAGGCAGAGTGATTAGGGTGATCAGGCAGGCAGACAGGCAGGTGAATGTTTAGCAGCCAGAGGTCCTGTATTGTGAGAAGGATCCCAGATTGGAGAGGGTGCAGGCTAGGCTGAGGGATACCTCTCCCCCTTCCTGTGCATGAATTTCATGCACTGGGCCACTAGTATATAATAAAATCCTAATATGCAAATAGACCTAATGGCGGAATGACCAGTGAAATGACCAGTTGCTATGAGTGCACTGACCACCAGGAGCAGATGCTCAATGCAGGAGCTTTCCCCAGCCCATGTGCTCCAGGCCAGCCAAAGTGAGTGCCAGCAGGGGTCCCCTGATTGCCCTGTTGGTTGCCCCACAAAGGAAGATAACTAGTGGTAGCAGCAGGGAGTCGAGATGGCACCAGGCCAGCCACGATGGGGCCAGTCACCCCACAGATTGGCCCTGATTGCTGGCCACACCTAAGGACCCTACTCATACACAAATTTTCATGCACAGAGCCTTTAGTATAGTATAATTCCGAGTTAAGGGACTCTGAAGAGGAATAGAGGCATGGGACCAGTGTGGAACTCCATGTGATATGCATACCCAAAGAGAATATAGACACAAGAAGTATAATAAGGAGTCTGTAACCAAAGATGAGTTCAAGTGGATAACGCATTTGTCACAGCAATGCTAAAGCCAATGCCCCAAATTTTAATATTCACAGAAAAGTGGTCAGGAATAAAAGGCCTTGGGGAACAAAGTTTAAGGCCATAAAAGGAATCAGCCCACTGCCTTTAAGAAAGAGTATTGTTATGAAAAAAAGAAGGGAAAAAGTCCAAATTACTTAGTTCCAATTTACTTTTTTTTCAAAGAAATAGTTCTTTCTACAAAAGATGCTTGTCAAGATCCCTTTCATTTCTGTTGTGAGGTTAGATGATATCAATGTGATAAGTCAGCCTGGGAACCAAACTAGAGGTAATGTTGTAATTAATAGACTCAGAGGTCAAAGGTGGAACTGAATGAGGGTCTAGAAAACCAATCTTAAGACTGTGATTTTCAGAACTGAGCAATAGAAGCATGGACACACAAGGGAAAGATCAGCAGTGGGCAGAAGTCTAAGTGGCTTCAAGACCTCTTCCACAACTGGGACATTTCAAGAGTGGAGTTCTGCCCTTCTTCATAGAGAGGATGGAGTGCTAGTGTTAATGCTATTTAGTAAGGAAGTATAAAATGGACTGAAAAAATTTAACTTGCTCCAGAGACTGAAACAAATATTAGAGACTTACATTCTTACATTTTTCAAGACAGATTTAGTGAAAGTTACAATAGATAAAGGAATAAAATGAGAGTTGATCAAGTAAATTAACATATACCTTTTACAAGGTACTTATGTTATACTAATGCCTGAAAAACCTAGTTTGGCAATATGTACTCCAATAGTTAACATTTGTTGAACAATTATTTTTAACAATTTACATGTATCATTTCTCTTAATTTATCTCCTATATCAACATATTACTAATTATTACTACTTAGAAATGATTATTGTAATAATTTTACAAATAAGGAAATTGATATTAAAGAGGTTCAGTGATTTGACCAAGAATGGAGCTGAGAAGTGGTGTAACTAGTAACCAGTAGTCTGTAGGTGATAGTAATGTGTTAACTGATGTTGAAAATCAAACTGCTCTGAATTGTAGCACTGGGAAACAAAGAAATAGAAATCAACCCAAGATGGCCCTTGTGCCTTTTGGTTGGCAGTAAATGTGGCACCAAACTCTGGAACCAATCAAATGTTTGGTACTGTCCAATCCCCCATATGGTTGAGAGGTTTGGATCTGTCACAGATGTCCCAGGCAGCTTCCCACATCACCTGCAAGACATATGTGACATAAATGGGACAGCAAGATTACTAAAAGTGTGCCCCCAGCTGGGCTAGTAACTGTTATGTGAAGATCAGCCCAGCAGCAAGCATGGGGACTGGACAGGCATGGGGGATGGTTCACATTAAGGCTCTGAGTCAGCTGCTCAAAAGTGAGCTGAAATTGGGGCACCATGAGAAAGCAGGGTTGGCAAAAGAAAAGCTCCAAGGACACATTGAATCACAACTCCTAACAATGTGGCATGGCTGTGCAAACAACGTCAGACAGGCCAAACTCAAATGCAAAAATCAAAGACTGAGTGACTCATTTTGGGCAAATGTGTCTGGCAGCCTAGAAGGAGGAAAGGCAAGGCTGCAAGTACAATATGCTCTACAGACAGAGGAGAGAGTCCCAGCCCAAAGACAGTTTCCATGTGTACAAAGTGTGGAAAATCTGAGACATGCACAGGGTTCTTCAGCCACATTCTCACCCTTGGAAAGCAATCAGCCAGCAGAAAAATCTCCAATTTAAATGATGGCAAAATGTATGCTTGGAATTATCTGACCAAATTAGCAACTGAGATATTCTAGGGACTTAATTTGCACATTGAGTTTAATAGTATTATATTTGTAGAGCAGATTATATAACCAAAAATGTTAATGGGAAAATGGTTTTATTTGACTGGAAAATTGGCACCCTAACTAATTATCTGAAAAGGAGCCAATTTTAAAATTTAGATGCAGTTTGAATTAACTGGTATTGGCTGAATTAGGAGTTATTGTGTAAAATACACCATTTAAAAAATGGTCAAAGAAAAGAAAGGAGGGCTCAATGAACTAAGTTTGTGTACTCTCTATGTGCTGGGATGGATTTCAGAACGACAAATAAAACTGCTGGAGAGGAATATTGGTGTGAGAGTAGAGGAAGAAGATGAATAAATGGTCTGAAATGAACATGGAATATGAATGTGTATGTAGTCAGAGAAAATAGAATGGCTTGTCATCTGTCTGCCCTGGGCCAGATAGCTAATATCTACTAAAATATTTGATTGCACTTTTTATAAATGTCTTGGAGTTTTATGTGTTTATTTCATATTTACAAATGACTATGTTTTTTGGTATTGTATTTAGAGTGTTGAAATATTAAGAAAATTTAAGGTTTACAATTAATGCTGTTGATGATTTTTTAATCATAAAATTTATTAGCTGTAACTGACCAAAACTAAATCAGAAATAAGATTGAGTGGCAGTTATTTTTATAGGAGAAAGCTTTTCAAATAATAAGCTTTTTATTGTTTTTTAAATATCCTTGTCTTAGCCGATTGTAATGATTTTAAAATGCTAGCTAACCCCACCCCCTTCTCCCGAAGAAGCATAGATTTTGTAAATAACAGTTGAAATTGCCCTCTCCATTTATGTGTACAGCCTCTTCTTATTACATGCCTTCAGGATATGAGAGGCACAGAGTTCCCTAGAAAGCATGTCCTTTTCTTCTCCACCCCACCCCTCACAAGCCCTACTTTTTAAGACATCGTCTTCAAGTTGCCATAGACCAACTGTGAGTGTTAAATGAATATCTTTGACAGGAGTTAAGTCTTTTGGGCATTGAAATAAGGTTTTCCTCCTCTTTTGGCATGTGAAGATTGAGAGTGTGCTTTGACACTGGTAGCAGAGGATGTGAGCAAAGCAACTTTCAGAGCATCAGAATGTCAGCAGAAGGAAAATCAGCACAAGTAAGAATACATCAAGGTAATTTTCCCACCTATAGTATTCCATGAAGTCACTCAGCTCACTGCCACTCCTGGCTGTTGGAGCCTCCTTCTCTCATGTTAAATGGCACGTAAACTATCTGTCAGCCTCTAAGGCTGTTCTTATACAAAAAGAAACACAAAGGTGGAAACAAAAGCAGCAATGAATGGAGCTTAAGTAAAATTTTTAAAAATAACATTTCATGCTTGATTCATAAGTATATATTTTGGGGGAATTTCCCCTGAATATCATATAGCCATAATACCTACTTCACTTGACCGAATTTTTTGAGGTATGAAACAATCCATTTCTATGCGGGGAAGAATTTTCTTCTGTCTGGGATTTGCAACTAAATAGATATTTCTGCATTTGGAATGTATTTAAACATTTCATTGCTAATGCTGAAGTTTCTTAAACTTTTCATTAATATATAATATACATACATGAAATTATGCCTATCATAAATATAGAAGTGGAAAATTTTTCAAACTGCACACTTCCATGTAACTGGTAGCCAGATTAGGAAACAGAAAATTGCTCATGCTAAATTTTTCAATAGTTGCATTTTCCAAATGCTTGCATTTCTGTAGCTTTTCAGATCTTGAAAAAAAGCCACCTCTGAAGAATGGTAACACCTGTACTCAAATATCTATTTTCTCAGTATATTCCCTAATAGCATCATCAGATAATTTTCACTAATGTTTAATTCATTGCACATAGCAACCTGTATAACTATAGGAAAGGACATAAATTAGCATCACAGAGTATGAACATTTGCTACATGGCAAAACTGTTCACTTTGGCAACCATTTTGCATTTTTTTAAAGCCACAAACACTCTGCTTAGCAGAATTCCAAACAGGGGAGCAGCAAAATTGGAGGAAGGTGCTGCCACTAAATGAAGGAGGGCTGAGGGGTTAAAATCATTGCTGGATGATTTCACCACTGCTGCCCCATATTCATTCTCTTGGCAAATGAATGTGGAGAGCCCATGTGGGATTACAAACTTGCTGGGAATGGATAAGAAACCTTCTGCTCCACTGGAGTTTGTAAGTAGGTTCTAAGAACCGATTGCTGCAGAAGTGAAATTGACTGGATTTTTTTTTCTTTTTCTTATGACAAGAAATGTTTTCATCTCTGCATAACCTTTTCCCTGTTCTCTTTTGTTGGTTTGATGACAAAACCCAGACACAAGTCACCTGTCCTGTGAAGCCTCCTTGATTACCCTACCTCAGCCCATGCGCCTTCTTGGCTTATGTAGCACTGTCCTTCTAAACAATTTGCACAATGCCTCAGAGTTGTAAACACTCTCAGTATCTGCCACTCATTCACTAGGTTGAAAGTTTCCCAAGAACATAGCTTATGGTTTTTTAACTTGCTATTTTACTCTCCATTGTTGTTTTACTTATACCCCAGTGCTTCTATTCTGAATGTAAATGGCAACTCAGATCCAGATTTGAAAGTCAACAGGCAAACTTACAAGTGAAGGGAAGACTACTACAGAGCATCATCATCTAGAATTCTCTAATGTTGTCAGAGACTGACTTACTAATAGTTTTGTTACAGAAAACCAGAGAAGAACCAAGCAATACTTAGAGAGATGGAGTTACATTTATTACATGCAGGTCCAGAGGAAAATGTCTCTAAAATTCTGGGCCCCTACATGGAGGAATTTTCGCTATTTATATGTTTTTAACTTCTTTGTCTCCCAAATATGGGGTGTTTCTGGCTCCCTTTGCAAGTTCTTAAAGAGCCCCTATGGGCTGGGGCCTTGAGACCTCAACCAAAGGCTTGGTCTAGTGCCAGCACTGATAATTTCCACTGGGGAAGGTTTAATGGCCTCTCTGAAGTGGGAGTAGTCTTATTTTCCTTATTATTTAAGCAAGCAAGCAAGCATTTACAGAAGTCACATAGCAGGGTTAAAATTTCAAACAGCAGTTTTTATATAAGATGGATGCTTCAATTTAGGTGGCAACCTACTGCTGAGTCAGGGAAGAACAAACATCTACCCAGATTGTCTTGTTAATCACCATAGTCTGTGTTGAAGTGTTTTCTGAAAAACTTATATTCTAGAAAAATAACTGTCTTAATCTTGCAAAGAAAGACTAAAATAAAGGCCTGTGCCCCTTATTCATTATTAATTGACATGAACTTTTACTTTCTTTTTAAAAATAAAAAGTAAACAACAAGAATAACACAAACTATAGTCCTGTTAATATCATCAAAATAAATGAAAAGGAAGGAAGTGGCTGAAGTCCTTTGTTTTTCCTTGGAGTCTTAGGTGGCCTCCATCTTTTCTCCCTTCTTGAGGTTAATCAGAGATGCTTTTGCCTTTTCTTTCCACATTCTACCTTTAAAAATTTATTTTCCAGAGGATGGACAAACATATGTGATAATCATAGTGTTTCTTCTGAAAGGTATATCATTGTAGTGGTGAATCACATATATTTTGCTGTTTGGAAAGACTATATTTAAAGTATATGGTGATTTGGATATATTCAAATGAATATACATATATTAAGGCATTTAAAGCATTGATTTATCAGTACTCAAAATGTTATGCACCAGACAGGTTTAATTCTGACTTCTGCTTAAAATGCATTTGCTCTTAGGCAAGATATTTAACCTTTCATCTATATAATTGGGATAATAAAATACATCTTTCAGGTTGTTGTGAGAATTCACTATGATAGTATATGTAAAGCTCTTATAATAGTGCATGGCATATGGTAAATATTTCATAAATATTGGCCACTATGTAATAATAACTATAATATTATATAAAATATGCTTGTATTAATAATAAATAATAAAAAATGAAAGGGACAAGAGATATCAAGACAAAACATATGAGTGTCATGAGTAAGAATGCATTAACAGATAGGTCTTTCAAATTCTTGAATAATATTAAACAAAACAGAATTTTTGGAAAATCTACAAATCATAATTGGTGACTCTCAGAGAGAGCAGAATTCCTGTACTGTTCTTTGTTATTCTTCTTTAATATAGCAAGCATGTTTGATAGCTATTTAGATATTAAGTATAAAAATATTGTATCAAGCAACTATTATTTAGGTGGACTGTATGAAAGAGTATTATTCAATTCAGTTTCTGTCATTTGATAAAATATTTTGCACAATAATGAAATTTCATAATTTTCTTATGATAAATTTCAGAATAAGGCTTTATAACAGTGTTAATATATGCTAGCATAATTAAGATTATTTCCCTTTAAGAAAACTAAAAATCTTAAAATAATAGATTATTTTCAGCATACTTTGTGATTTTAAAAATGATTTTGACAGCATTGCTGATTTAGCATTTTTTGGCTAACATGTTTTCCCCATTTTTTGTTTTGTTTACCTGAAATGATTTTCTTAAAATTTTCAGATACATCAATTTGCTTTCCAAACAGAGACATGAGGATATTCTATCAGAAGGATCCAGTGTGATTGTATTGCTGGTAAGTTGGTGGTTAAAAAAAAATAGATGCTTCCTTTTTGCTGCACTGTTTATAGTAATACAAAGACTCTAATGAAACTTACAAATAAGACTTATACAAAGACATTTGGCATAGTTAGAAATTATAAGTTGATTTAGAACACAAAGATATATAATATCCAAGAAGCACCAATTTCAGGTATAGAAATAATGGCATTAAGCAAAGTTAGTCCTTTATATTTCATTGTAAAAATAGAAACTGCAGTTAAAATGATCTGATATTAAAAACAAATTTAAATATACTTTTCTAAAATGCTGAGAAGGTTTTTCTAGAAAGTGTATGCAATACTGGTTTTCACCATTTCACGAAAGTTTGACTTTAAAAGCAAATAAACAGTAATTATTATTGACCTTTGTATAATAGTGAGAACCTGGAAATAATAAGCCATGTTTAGATTTTTATAGCAACTTAAGTAACTAAGGAGAATCATCTTAATTAGGATATTTTCATTGTGTAGTTACATATGTTGGTTTTTAAAGCATTTATTTTGCCAAAGGAAAGGGAGAAAATGGAGATATATGTGTAAACAGAAGCATAGAACAACCTTTTTTCCATAACTAATAATCTTTCCAATATATTTTCTCCCAATGGGAATCTATACAGATATCTGAAAAGGCGCAATCAAATTGGGCTGATTAAAAGCGGGAAGGGGTATCATTGCAAGTGGGACTAGATCTTATCATTGATAAGTTACTGTTATTTTGATTGAGGATATCATTAGGTCATATGTTACTTAAATGGTGGAGCTTTTTATTAACTTCATGTCAGTTTCAGTTTTAGGGGCTGGTATGCTTGCTTTTGGTCATTGCTAAAACTGGCTGTTTTCCTGGGAACTACATCCTCCATGCTTTCAGCCCTCCCTCTCCTGCCTCCCCTTTCCTTGAAGTGTTTCTTTTGTTTGTCTCCATTACACCAGCGCACAGGGACACAGTGTTTCTGCACAGTGGGAGTTGGCAATCTCCAAAGAGGCTTTCCAGCATTGCTTTTTAGACTGAAATCATTACAATCTTCAATAGCTACTTGGATTAAATAAAAAGGAGGAGAAGAAGAAGAAACTAGCACATCATTATTCTCAAAACCACCTCAATGTATAAAGAGGCTATGTGCTTGGTCCTCCCACACCTTCCCCTTCCCTCCCCGCTCCAGCGACCCCTGCTCATCCTGCTCCCTGTCTCTCTGGATGTGTTGCCTTCATACCTGAATTTCGTTTGCATGGTCCTGATTTACTGATTCTATTCAAATTGAGTATAAAAATGCGTTGTTTTTTTTTTCCTGTTGGTTCTGAATATTTTTGCACTGCTTATGCAAAGAATTGTAGTCAGATATATCGTACATTCACTGATATTAAATTACTACTTTCCAGAATGTGAAATATACTAGCAATGACCCAGGATAATGTTTTCAAACCCAGAGATATTAACATGAGTTAATGGGAAAGTTGCTTTAATAATAACCCTGCAACAAATTTTTAAGTAGGTGGGGATTTCTTGTGTTTAGTTACTCATGTATCAAACATTCCTACCCTCTGTTTCCCCCAGGTCTCGAGTGCCTGCTTTCACCGGTAGTAACATGTGTTTATGTGCACGTTCACGAGTGACCCTAAGTGCACAGTGGAAACATAGAGTGTGAGGAGCTGTTTGCAATGCTTTCACCCTGTGAAAGGGATTAGTGTATTCGAACAGAAAATATTTCCAACAGGGGTTTGTATAGTGTCGTCATAGGATTTATTTGTTCTCTTTGGTGAATGTAACTATAAATAATGAAAGAGGATGGCATGAATAAAGGGGAGAGTAATTTATGCATTTTATCAAAGCAGCACAACCAATTTATATCCTATGCCGTATCCAGATGAATATATATTCAAATGAAATAAAAGTAATGTAATGTCTTTCATTGCTAGGTAAATGGGAAAATGCACTAAAGAATAAAACATAACATATATGTTGTAATTTGTTATTGATGTTTCTTATTCTGATGTCTTTTAAAATAAGTATTCAATTAAATGGAAAAGTGTGTCTGAACTACAGTGCTCTCCGTTTATGCCACAGAGTTCCCCAGATGATGTCAGTAATGCCACTCATCCTTCCATCCTAGTCATCAGTAACCAGAGACAGTGAGTGATTTTTTTTATTCTTGGCTCAGACCATTTCTTATCCCAGTATACTTTGATCTTTGTACTAGATTAGAAATAGTTGGTGAAATTTAGAAGCATGAATGTCAAATGATTTTTCTCCTTTTGTTAAATTTTAATTTTACTTCTCACAGGTTTTTATCCAATAGGAACAAATGCAACTTGACCTAAAATCAGGTTCTTAGAATACTTCTCACCAATGCTTTTTGTTTCAAAAGTCTGTTTATAATTCAGGATCTAGGTTAAATTACATTTTTACCACAAAGCTGCTTTTTAAAAAATTTTTTAGTTATCTTAGACATACTTCTGCTTTCTTTTGAAAATGTATGGCTCAGTGTTCATACATTTCCCATAGTGTATATTAAGCTACTTGTTGCATTATAAATATTTGTGTAATATTGCCTTTCTCCTGTTGTTTCTAAATTCCTTAAGGCACCAATGACATCATGTGTCCGTTTTCATTTCAAGTGCCTCCAAACTCCTCACTGATACTTGTTGAACATATGGCGTAAAAATAGAAAGTGACATGGTTTAGGATCTCTTCTGTGTCACTTAACTTCCTGGTCTGTAGATTTATTAGAAAAAAACAATGATAACATTTATCATAAAAGGCTGATATGGAAACAAATCAACCCTTATTACTGTTTTCAGATACAGAAAGACGTGTGTGTGTGTGTGTGTATGTGTGTGTGTGTGTGTATGTGTGTATTATAGGTGCAATCTATTATGAAATAATTTAGTCATAGCTTGCCTTTTTCATGCTCTGCCAGTGAAACTGTAATGTGAAATAGAGTGAATAGTCTGACTTTAGTATCGTATCTGGAGATTATAGCTCTTCCAAATGCACCAATTGCTCAAAAGGTTATGAATGATGTCATTTATGCCCATATAGGGAAAGGCTCTTATCTAACTTTTTAGATCTGTTTACATAGATCCAAAATGTTCTGCCTATTTGTTTACCTAAAATATATTCCTTCACAAATGCCAGAAAGGAATTGCTGTTATAATCCCAGGTATCAATTTGCTTCCTGTAGGATATTGCCTTATGAACCCTGCTTTGTCTCCTTTCAGGTTTTTTTATATATATATATATAATCCCAGACCCTGGAGGCATCATTTCAGCTTAACTCAGTGATTTAGAGGCTCTCGTGCTTTTATTTATAAATGTATATGCCATAAGTTACATAGCCCAGAATATAATGAAAAATGGTCAGTAAACTTTGCTTTAAAAATCACAGTCATGTCTTAGTAAATACAGCTTCTGCCTAGCTGTTTGTTTTCTGGAAACCAGAATAGTTGCTACTTGCATATGTCTGCAGTAGGTTCAGATCCCTGATTTTTGTGGGTCATGCAGCATATTGATTAATGAGCTGCCAACTTTCTCACTCATTCTTGGTGTTTTTTTTTTTGTATGAAAATTTCAGGCCAGATGTAAGACCTAATAAGATTGCTTTTGGGGTGTGCATATAATAATATATGTCATAATTTTGCTCTTTTTGGCCATTATAGAAAACCCAGTATTAGACTATAAAGAAGAATGCAATGAACTAATTTTTATTAAGAGTTCAGAATCTTACCAGGTGCTTTACATGTATTATCTCATTTCCACACCCAAGCAACTCCAGACAGTAGCTAATAGGAGTAGGATCAAAAATGAATACTGGTCTGTCTACTTATTTGCCTGGCTGAAAGAGTTATTCCTGAAGTCACTTTGGGCAAATTGCTTCCCGGAAATATATAAATGACTTTGCCTATTTGGGGCTAGAGTGTACTCTGCAAATACTACTTCATTTGCAAAGAAACAAATGGAGGGCACCCAAGAACCAAAAGCAGAGCGTAATGGAGGGAGGGGAAAAAGGAAGGATGGCAGGAAAAAAAGAAAGAAGAAGAAGAAAGGGAGGTGGCAGAAGAAAGAAGCAAAGAACCGAAAGAAACAAAAAGAGGAAAGGGAACAGGGAAGTTAAAGGAAAGATAAAGAATTCCAACAAAATCTTTAAAAATGTACTTTTTTGGTTAGAGATAGGTTAAATAAGACCTACTGTTTTTGATTTAAATATATTAGTTTCAATTGAAGCACTCATGCTGACATAATAAAAGTGTTTTAAGGTAATGAATCATTATTTTAAAGGTCACCAATTAAACCACTTCTTCTGAATAATTTTCCACCTGCCATTCTGCAGGTGGACAGCCCCACAGGCACAGCTTAATCAACTCAGCTTTAGTCTCCAGTGGTGCCAAGGATTTAGGTGGGAACAAACATACTTTCAAGACCTCAGATTTGTGATTAAACCTCGTCATTCAGATATATTTAGATGTGTCTGGCATTACAACTAGTTTTCGTGTGTCTAGGATATGTTCCAGAGAAACTGGCTATAGATGAGGAAAGTAAACTCTTTTTTATCCTATGTTGGGAGTCTTAATTTTGCATTTTATACACACCTTATGGGCAATATTTGTTCCATACTATTTATTGTAGTTTAGGTGCTCATTCTCCCATACTAATATGAAGGATTCAGAGCTGAGCCTTGCAGGGCACTGTGCCCAGAAACCTAGAAGTGCTTGGGTCAGGTCAAAACTTGCCTGTGGGCTTCAGTGAATGGAACCCAGGTGGTAGAGATGGGAGAAAAGAGTTTTACAGGGAGAACATCAGCCAACAAAGAGCTTAGGGATGAAGTTAGGTACAGTTTGGGGTATCATATATCCCAACGCTTGTATAAATGTGGGGGTTCCTCTTTAATAAAAGGAAAAAATTCTTACTTTTCAATGTATATAAAAAGAAATACTTTATGGGCATATTGCTAGTTTCCCATTCAGTGTCATGGAAGAAGCCCATGTAAAAGTGGGACCTGGAAGCTTACATGCTCTGTAAAGTTGCCCCTGCAGTAGAGGAAAGTTCCTAGAGATCAGATTTAGAATGAGTCTAGCTAAAAGCCAAAGGATTTGAGGCCAACAGCCAGAAAAAGAAGATTCAAAGGAAAGACTAGGAGAGGCAGATAGTGGAAAGAGGAGCTGTCCAATTAGAGAAGGAAGGCAGTAGCAATGACTGTGTATGTGACTCACTATGCTCTTCTGATCAGAGTGGAGAGGTTGGTAGGTGTTTAAAGTGTCTTTCTGGGCTGGACAACTGACATTGATATGCTCATTAAAATACATTTTTTAGGGTTACCAACATAGGAAAAGTATGGTTTCAATTAGTATTTTATAACTAATCTTTATCACTCATAGCATATTTAGAATCTGAAGTTTGGATAAAAACAAAGAAATAAAGATTTTGTTACAACCTCATAGAAGCTTGAAATATGTAGCAACATTTAAGGGGAAATAATTACTGGTAGTTTTCTAATAACTTGTACCTTACTAATACTAACCTGTTGGACATAAGGTGTGATGTAAGGAATCTGGATGCAATCATAAGCTCTGGGAGGCGGGGGGAGGGGGGGGGAGGATTGCACTGATTGATAACTTACATTATTGTGAAAATCCCCCTGGGACAAAACTTTTATTTTCTTCTATTGTGATAGAAACCTTGAAGAACAAGAATGAGAGCTACTAAAAAATAGTAGAAAACAACATTTGTGTCCCAATACATGACGGTCTCTATCAAGGACATTATGGGTTCTACATGGAAAGCTATATAGTAGTGAAATTTATTTTGGTCTTAAGTTTCCATTGTGCTGTTTCAGGGTGTTTTTTATAAGGAGTTTTCTACAGATATTAAAATAGAAAGATAATTATTGCATAGTTAGTGTGTATGTGTGTTTGCACACCCATATGCATAGCTTGTATTGTTTGTTTCTCTTTTAAGTTCTACTTGAAAATTAGTCACCTGATTTTTCTCCTGGAATATAACTAATTCATTATGTATTCTTTATGTCAATGGCTGGTGTTGCATATGTATTTACTAACATTATTTTTATCCTAAAATGTAGATAATACTGGATAAGCATAAAATGAAAGGAAGCTACATAGAGCTGTATTGTGGCTATAGGTTTCTTTTTCACATAGTTAGGTATGTGAAATACATAAATATATGATCAGTGCTATAAATTTACAATAATTTTTTGTCTAAAGGATGCAAGTTATTCACTTTTTTACAGTTTCTTCTCCATAGGAGAAGGAAGTTGGTGGGAGTTGACTGGGCTCTTAAAGGTAAGAGGATTAAGCATGTGTAGTCAGGCTATAGGGCAAGGCATGGTGCTCATGAAGGGGAGGGAGAGAATGTGAGACCAGAATCAGGTGTGAACAGGGGAGCCACAGATTCAAGGGCTCACCAAATGGACAGATTCCACCGGGAGGTAGGGCTTTTCAGAGAATCTCTTCTTCATTTTGATATTGACTGAGAGATCTTGCCCCTTGTTTTAATTCCTTAGTCAACCAGCAGCAATGACTGCAGTCAGAACAAGCACTCTAAAAGGCAAACCTAGCTGAAACCAGTTTGGCTCAGTGGATAGAGCATTAGCCTGTGGACTGAAAGGTCCCAGGTTCGATTCTGGTCAAGGGCATGAACCTTGGCTGCAGGCACATCCCCAGTACAGGGTATGCAGGAGGCAGCTGATCAATGTTTCTCTCTCATCGATGTTTCTGACTGTCTATCCCTCTCCCTTCCTCTCTGTAAAAAAAGTCAATAAAATATATTTTAAAATAAATAAATAAAA
Source organism: Antrozous pallidus (assembly GCA_027563665.1). Classification (NCBI taxonomy): domain Eukaryota; kingdom Metazoa; phylum Chordata; class Mammalia; order Chiroptera; family Vespertilionidae; genus Antrozous; species Antrozous pallidus. The sequence goes on from CM050517.1 coordinate 56,286,303, forward strand.
GGCAAACCTAAAACCTAGTTATTTCATTAGTCCTTGAATACCTTTGTATGTTACATTTTGAGTTTCTTTAATGACCTGACCTGACTCTTGTTTACAGTCTCCCTTCCTAAGGTTACACTAGTATACCTTGTGCCTTATACCCAATCCTACTGAATTGGTTGCAGTTTCCTACTTACCCTTTGTACCTCTCCTGGTGCTATTCTCTGGGCCTGGATGCTTTTTTACCTATCTTTTTCTGACCAAATTAAATTCATCTTGTAAGACTTAGTTAAAACATTACCTACTCTGGAAAGCCTTTCCTGAAACCTTCCACCTAAATCACTATATTCCCAAATCACTTGAAATGGCTTAAAATTAGATTGTATATTTGTTTTTCTGCCTTTCCATAAGACTATCGGATCCTAGAGGTCAGAGACTGTATTAAGATTCCCTGTATGCTTTTTACCAGTTCTATTGTTTGTGTTCTAATAGCCTTAACTTAGAAGTGTGGCAAATAAATCATGGCGAAAGTTGAACTTCCTTCAAAAGCTTATATGTTAATTTCAGGGTCATTATTAATATTTCAATGGAAGTAATCACTTTTCCATAAGACGATTTTATTTATATTTTAAAAGATACTTGTGTTTGCTTGTTTGGGCACTTTCTGAACCAAGCCAGTCCTTTTAAATATGAAATGAGACTGAAGAGAAAACTGCCTAGCTGAGCATATCACATATTCAATGTTCCTAATAAATGTTAGCAAAATGGATGAATGGATGGAATAAAAAAAAAAACCTTCAGAAAAAAATTCAAACCTACCTAAAGTAGTATTGGATGTGTGATTCTGAGCATAATTTTCTTGATGATATAACGCACCAAGCTTCAGGAATGAAATAAATACTTGCTTGAGTATGAAAATTGATGACATTTTGCTAGAAAAAGACCTCTTTAACCCAAAAGAACTCAGCAAGACTTACTACATTTTGGGAAGTGATTTGAAGTATAAGAAACAGAGTCTGGCTCTGGCCCATTTGGCTCAGTGGACAGAGCATTGACTTGTGGACCAAAGGTCTCAGGTTCTATTCCAGTAAGGAACGCATACCTGGGTTGTAGGCTTCTCCCCGGCCTGGGCCCTGGTTGGGGCTCATGTAGGAGGCAGCCAATAAATGTTTCTCTCACATCGGTGTTTCTCTCTGTCTTTCCCTCTCTCTCCCACTCTCCCTAAAAGTCAATGGAAAAATATCCTCAGGTGAGGATTAACAACAACAAAATACACCAGAGACTGCTTGGGAAAAGAAAGTGAAAGTATTACTATTTATCACTGTCTATTAGAGCTGTACCAAGGCATCAGTGCAGGTTTCTGGGAACTTTTCCATCACTGCTCTTTTATCAAATAAATTTGAAACTGATTGGTATCAGATTCTGCATCTAAGTCTTCCTAAAGTAATTAGAAAGCAATTTTACACTTTACAGAATGATAGTAAAGCAGGGCAAACTATCTAATTTCTCAAAGAGGTTAGGAGAACCACAAGAACCAAGAAATATATTCCCTATAACATGACCTGAAAGAGAGGATGTCCATTTGGAATGAGTCAGGATGTCCATTTGGACTGACACATGGCTAGAGATGAATTAAAGTTTTATTTTGTTCAATAGTAACATTTTAATTAATCATTTATTACCTCATTTGAGAGTTGAAACAAAAGCCTGTTATTGTTTGGGACAAGAATTTAAGAACAAGTAAATGTATTTTTTAAAATTCTAGAATAAGAGCCAGGAGCCGAAGCTCAGGATTTGGGGAGATAGTACACTGCTCTAGCTGTAGCCCGCAGTTTGTTCAGCGAGAGACAACACACCTCTATCAAATGCAGGCTAATTTGCTGGCACCCAACATGCATATGGTGTCTACATTCAAGAATTCCAGTGGAATGTCACCAGAAAATGAAATGTTCATTGAGTCCACTACTTTCTTTGTTTCTATAATAAACGTCTATAGTAGTTTATGTCATGTCTGCATTTATGGATGATTTAGGAATTGAAATCTTATGATGTTTTCTGTATAAAGTAAGGATTTTACAGGGCTTTAAGATTTATTGAATTTCCTTATTGGTTGAATGTTTACTAGAATATTATTTTGGTTTTCATAAAATATATTTACATTCTTTTCTAAGAAATTATAATAATTAAAAACATTCTGATGCCAGTCACTATTCTAGAGATAACCTTTGTTGTATTCTACCTTAGACACAAATATAAAATTGAATTTGCTTTCTCACAGAGGCTTCCCTTCAATAAATTCATAATATTTCATTAGTTTTATTTTTTCTTAGATTATGAGTGTTCCTTAAAATTTCATTTATTGATGGCTGCACTTGGTTGAATTTTGACTGATTACCCAGTTGACTTATTTATTCAAGAAACGTTTTGAATTCAAGGGCCTCTAAACCCTCATTAAGCCTCTTTTTTTTTAATTTGTCAGATGGAGATACTAATACTACCTATCTTTTTTGGCTGCTATGATCATAAAATTAAAAAAAATGAATAAAACCTTTGAACTCTGATTCATGCTAAGTTTAATGTCAAATATTGTAGTTTTCATATACCTTAGTAAGTGGACTTATGAATCACTTAACTCATTTAAACTAAACTAGCCCTTATAAAAGGGAAGTGTGAATTGAAAAGATTTTTGAAAAGAAAACAAAAATCCTGTATAATAAAAAGGCTAATATGTAAATTGTCCCTGCGACCAGGAGTTCGGCCAGGGGCAGGCATGGCTGGCCAACCACCTGTGTCCTGTCCCCACAGACAGCCCAGCTGAATAGGCCCTGATCAGGATAGGCTGGCTGGACCCCACCAGTGCGTGAATTCATGCACCAGGCCTCTAGTCAAATATAATACTAGTAAAGAAAGCAGGAATGTTTTGCAGAAAAAAAAGTTATAAGCAGAGTTGTAATTTTATTCTTTTTACCCATAATTCAATGTACAGACAATAATGACCTATGAGATCTGACAATAAGTTGGCCAAAGAAATTAGACATTATTAAGCAATCTATTTGACGTGTGATTTAGTTTTTTTTCTGAACCTTGAAATCTCCGGTAATGAGAGTATAATGCCATCACAATGAACAGTTTTAAAAAATAACCATCCACATTATCAAGACAAACCCTTCAACTTTCCCAGTAACACTGTCATACTCAGTACTAGTATAGTACTCAATTATTTTCTGACTTATTTTCTGAATATTTAGAAGCCCCTTTTGAGGTTTCTTAATAACTGCAGAGCCTTTTGGGTTGTTTAATATTTTTTTTGATAATTTATTTGTCATGTACAACCACCCTTTCTGTTGCCTCCCTCACTGCATGAAAGTCCCAGAAAGCCAAGTACTCTCTTTCCCAGCCTCCCTTGCAGTAGGAGGGGTTCATTTGTTCTTGGTATATCCAATAAGGCATAGGAAAAGTTGGGGAAATCTAGTGAAACTTTCTTTCTGACTTAAGCAAGGCTGGTACTGTTCCCTCATTGTCTGATCATTGAATCTGGTCTTATTATTCGTAACAGTGAAAGCAATCTTACAACCAAGAGTCAAAAAGAACAGGGATGGAAAAGCAGCCTGCTGATGGCAGTGCAGAAAGATGGAACACTTAGGCCCCTGCAGACATTGCTGAGCAGCTGCACTAGCCACAGCCGCTCTTGCTGCTTTCTCTGTATGACTTGTCTGGTTCTGTTACTTAAGCCAGTGTTGTCAGGAGTTCCTTTTCATTTGCAGGGCTTTTGTAATGTGAGGTCAATCATTTTAACCATTTCTTGTACTGTATTATTAATGCCACACTCTGTTTCCCAAAATATTAGAAATGCCTTGTAATTGTAATACTGGAAAATATGAAAATAAAGCAGATAAATCAGTCATGTAAAACTTACTCTCAACAAAGATAAGCCCTAACAATTTCTCAGGGAAAACATAGATTCATTTTTTGGAGCACTGATTTCTAAGTGACATTTCTAATGTGGATCTTGATATGAGGAATACTGAGTGATGCATGGGGTAATGTATTCTGCAACCTTGTTACATAAACTATAATTAGGAACTTTAGAGAGCTGCTTATTGTATGCATCCTTCTATAAAGTGAATCAGGGGTAACCATAAATAACTCAATGGCATCAGTTATGTGTGCGGCCAACAGAACCCATACATGATTCTCTCTGGTGAGACATTAGGATTCAAAGCAGAATTTTTAATTTATAGGTAATCATCTTTCCCCCAAGCATCATAGTTCCTTCAATTTGGATTTTGATGGGCATATAAAGTCTGAAATATCAACATTCTACTTTCTGATGGAGGCCCAGGGAGGAAACATTTTGTATTTCTGGTTCAAGGCAGATCCATGTGTATAGGAAATAGTGAAACTGGTCCTGTGTTCAGTACCATATAAGCAGCACTTGAGGTAAATAATGAAGACTCATTGCTGGATAGAAAACCATCCCACTTTGCCTGAAGGTGGCCTCGTGGGCACATCTGTTCTTATGAGGCAGTACTGGGTCCCTTGTAACACATAAATTAGCAATACATTAATCTTTAAAGTTCTGCCTCACAGGAAATAGTCAAGATGATTTTGGCTGAGAAATGTTCAATGCAGGTATTACCACTTCCCCATTATAGCTATAATACACACTTGTGCACATACACACATAGACAAAGCCCCCTAGTTATATTCTCATACCACAATCTGGTTTTGAGCAACATGGCTTCCACAGAATCTTCTAGGATGAATTCTCTGTAGAAAACACTACTAGAACATTTATATATTTCCTATTAAATATACTAGTAATCACTTCAGTATTAAAATATTTAATATGGAATGCGACAGGGGGTAAGAGAGGCTAGGGGAAAGTCAATGGGGAAAAAAGGAGATATATGCACTATTATGTGTAATATTTTAAACAATAAAAAATAAATCATAAAATAAAATAAAATATTTAATATGGAGCCATCCTCTTTGACAGTGGTTTATTGTGACCTCCAGTTTGCGACAATTAAATTTTATAATCAATGTATATAAATCTTATTTTCATATTTTCGCAGGTGAAAAGAGGAAATTTATTTATTTTTGTGAAGTGCATAATAAGGGTACTTTTAGATGCTTTCCAGAATTTGTACCTGCCTGAGAAGAACATAGTTATATTCATTTGTAGGTACTATCTTAAGGCTAAGAGTGGGCAGATAATGTAAGCCACTCTTTTTATAGACAGTGCCTGAGTGTTTATTCTTGTGTGGGAGAATTATTAATTTTAAATTATTTACATCAGAATTTAAAATTAATAAAAACCTAAAAATATTAACAGGATATATATTAAGAGAACAAACTTAGAAAAGGGATTTAAAAAATTACTCTTACTGAATTAAATATCCCTCACCCCGATTCTTTGTCTTTTCTATTTTTCAGAAATGTTAGAAATGATATTCTGGCCCTTTAACTAGTAGATAAACTAGTTTATGTATTAGTGGAAACATGCCCCCAAATTATTTCATTTTCCTATTACATTCTAGTGAAATAATCAAGTTAAAATGTGAGCCATGATTTTGTATTCTCCTTCACTTTTAGCAAGTTTCTCCAAATAGCAAAATCCTCCTTTTCTGACACCATTCTGGTTTGTTTCCCAGAGCATCACCACTGGTGTCTGTGTTTATCTACTTTATTGAAACTTAGTCTGTGAAGTCATTTTTTATCCTTTTAGCATAGCCTCACAAAATCCATTATTCTGAAGCCAGGATAGCCTGCCACTTTCTATCTCTGCCTCCGCTGTTTAAGCACTTTGAATGATGCCAGATCAGAAAAAGTGGGCCTGAATGCATAGTTGTTATGACGTGTAGTTAATATTAGTTGATAAAAGTAGCACACACAATTAAGAGAACATGCGTGTAAAACTAGGCAGATTATTAAGGACCTGGGGAGAACAACTGTGCAGAGTTACAAGGATGCCTCAACTTCTTTTTGCTTTCTGGAATGTCACTGTTTCCAATTGCCTTTGCAGTTTCTGAATAAGGGTTGTCTCATGCATAATAATTTCCCTCTTTCCCCAACCCCATTCTAGGACAGTTTTGCCTTTTCAACTAGTTACTGCTACCAACATTTAATAAGAAGGCTTTGCTGGGCTTTCTAATCGAAAACTTGCTTTTATCTTTCTTCATGAAAGAATTGAAATGGCTTCTTTCAGGTTGCTTTAGCCTCTGGGGAGATAAGGACCCTGCGGTTAACAGGATGAGAGATTTTTGTTTAGAAATTTTTATTTAGACAATGAAAAATGACCTCTGTAAACTCAAAGCTATCTTATTTTGGGGCTTTAGGCTTCTGGCAGATAAATCAATTGGGCCCTTGGGACAGCACAGCAAAAACCTTTGCAGTAACTATGTCAGGGCAATGCAATAGATTTGTTGTGAGTATGCAGTTGTTTTGAATGTAGAATGCACTTAAAAATAAATATAATTTTATTTTCTATTAAATATTCAGGATCTGGTTTCTACTCTTTCCAGCTTCTGCAAAGAAATATTTTTTTGTGATGTAAACTGGAAAAAACAGCTCCTTTTATGTATAAAACACATGACTGTTGTTGGTATTGTGATTTTGACTTCTTAATTACTTACCTGTTCATTCTCTAATGGGATTTTTTAAAATTTAGATTCTAAAAATTATATCCTCATATTTTTAAAAAATCAGTATTATATATTGCTCTTTTGTGGCTAAACAATTTCATTGGTATCTAAATAATACAATAGTCTTTGTCTAAAATATGCTTTTCCAGATTGCAGTAACATTTTTGTCACCTGTTCATAAGCTCAAAGAGCTTTGCAGATCCTCACAGCATGAATTCGCACTGCATGTTCACTCTGTAAAGAGTGTTGCACTTGGCTATATGCTTTCTTACCTGTGTCATGTAGAGAGCAGATTTAGGTGAAAAGTTATGCAGAATAATCTGCAAAAACTGACAAAGAAGCAAACCAGGAGACAGATGCTCATTCAACAAGCATGGTGTGTCATTGTTACTGATGGGAAGGTTGACCAACATAGGAAAGAAGCAGTTTTGATGGGGTTAATTTTTGTTGTTGTTGCACACAAAACCTTCATGCACATTGCACAATGTCATTAAGATTAAAATGCAAACCAATAAAATGCATGGGATCAGAAATTAAGGTATACTGGAAAATAGAGGTGGGAAGTGATTTATTTACCAAATATCACATAAGGAATCACAATAAAAACAGTGGAAAAAACAGAAGTAAAATTGGGAAGATGACCAGGAAATGTAAAAACATACAAACAAATGCCATGCTTCCCTTTTTTTCTTTAACCTTAATTCTGCCTGACCATTTTGGAGTGGAGGCAAACCAATTTGATCAAATATAATTTAGTTATTTTGACAGGTCCCTCTATTTAGAACTTTGAGTATTAGAAACATATAAAACAGAGATATTGCTTAAATGTTCCTGATTTAGCCACAGAGACTCTTTAAACAATCAAGTGTAGGTTTTAATTTTAGGGACTCTGGGACATATAAGTAGTATATATTTGTATTTTGATTTCTTTTTCAAAATCAAAAATGGGCATGACCAAAGTCAAAGTATTGTATAAAGAAGAAATGAGAAAAGACATAACAGTAGCTGAAAAACACTTAAGCCTTTGTGACACAATTTATGTATATTCACTTACCTACTCTTAACAAGAATCTTATGAGATATACATTACATTAATAATTCTAATGATTGGGAAACAGAGGCATAAAGAGGTTAATTAATATTTTGCTAGTAAGTGACAGATAATCAAACCAAAGAGCCTATGCTCTTAGCTTCTGCACTGTGGTCTTCTGTGTCAAGTGCACACTGTGCATTTAGGAAAAAGGAATCCCCACTATTTCCCTTCATTGAAGTATGATCTCTTGACCAAAATATCTGTGATCACCTTCTGTGATATGGATATTAAAGTATTAAGATTATGAAAGAAACCTATATGTTTAAATTAAAAAATATAATTAAGCCAAAACCGGTTTGGCTCAGTGGATAGAGCTTTGGCCTGTGGACTGAAAGAAAGGTCCTAGGTTCGATTCCAATCAAGGGCATGTACCTTGGCTATGGACACATTCCCAGTAGGGGATGTGCAAGAGGCAACTGATCGATGTTTCTCGCTCATGGATGTTTCTGACTCTCTATTCCTCTCTGTAAAAAATCAATAAAGAATATATATTAAAAAAGTGTAATTAAGTTATTAGATCAAAGTATGCCAATTTTTACCCTTTCCTTTGAAACAATACATTGAAGATTATTTGGTGCAATAAATTGTCAACATTTACCATGTCCTTAATATCACAGTATTATTGATCATGTAGAATAAGTTTTAAAACCTTGGAGTCTTTACCCATAAGCATCTTTAAAAATATGGCAAGAATAAATTTACTTAAAGCCACTGGAAAATAATTTAGGATAGTATTCTGAATTGAAAATTTAAATAAAGTTGCTGTTGGGTTCTATAATACAGATAAAAAATTGTATGAGCTATCAGATCAAAAGGTATTATATTTGGTTACAATTATTAATAAATGCTTCATAGAAAAAATATTTGAATTTAAGTTCACTAGACACTATCTGAAAATTTGATTCTCCATACACACTAGAAATGACATAAATGATTAATTATATTTATAAGCTATTCATGGGATCCATGCTTATAAATCTTCACTCATCCTAATATCTGACTTTTTGTGTTTCAACTTTCTGAAAAATAGTTGTAAATCAAGAGATAGGTTGCCCAAAGCTGGAAAACAGTTGCAATAGTCACAAAGTCCATTAACTAAAAATGCATATATACTGCTTTAAGGTAGTCTCTAGCCCTCTAACTCAGGTCATTATGTTGTTATGTTTCCAAGATGATTGGAAATTCAAAATACCAAGTCAGAAAGAAGTCTCTTTTAGGGGCATATAAATGACACCACAAAGTCCTATACTGCACTAGTAGCTCTGTCTACTACAGTAGATGTTCTGTAAACATGTGGTGAGCAAAGTGGCAATAAGGAAAGATAAACCAAATTGCAGAAGTAATAAGAAGTATGGCTGCACAGGACTGATTGTTTACAATAGCAGTCCCAGGGCAACATTTTAAAGGTCTTTAAGTCATTATTTTATAGTATTTTTTGCTTGTTATAATGATATGTCCTTAGCAATTAATCTTAACTTGTGTTCTGAATACTATGCTTAAATAATCAATGTATTAAATTATTTGAAAATATTTTAATAAAAGATCTTAATATTTAAAAACTTGCAAAATAATTTTAAAAAATCTAACAAAATAAGATAAAGAACAAAGAGGTCAAAGTGAACATCAAAATAAATAGCAACTGGTGATACAGTGATATAGAGAAATAAAACATTCATTACAGTATGATAAATAGGAGTGTCAATCAAGGTCCTTACCAGAAATAGATGGCATATCTGTTTGAATAAATTGAAAATTATTATTTACAAAGGTGTGAATAAGTTGAAGAGAAAACCCCAAAAATGGATTTGGTAAGAAACAGAGTAGTTAGCACTTCAGTCCCAAAGGTAGGAGAGGAACAGTTACCCAAATCCAGAAAGAGAGAGATTACCTTGAAAGGAGGATTGAAAAACATAGACAAATGAGGAAACCTGGCAAGGAAGGAGATAGGGTAATACATAATTTGACCTCTCTCTCCTCCACCCTTCCAATCTGATCCTGGTGCTCCCCATTGGCTGAAACCACTGGAAGCTGAAAGGCAAGGCAACTTGCTGATGGAATCATGGGGAGTGGAGAGCGACTCTGGAGAGACCAACTGAAGAGACCTTGTGGTATGGTATGAGCAAAAATGAAATAGCATCTGAAGGCCTAGAAACACTGACCAACCAGGACTTCATAAAAATCTTGGTGCAGCGCTGGCCAGTTAGGCTCAGTGGATAGAGCATCAGCCTGTGGACCAAAAGGTTCTGGGTTTGGTTCCAGTCAAAGGCATGTACCTTGGTTGCAGACTCCTCCCCAGCCTGGGGCCCGGGCCAGGGCTCCTGCAGGGGGCAACCAATTGATGTGTTTCTCTCATATGGATGTTTCTCTCTGTCTCTCCTTCTCTCTTCCATTCTCTCTAAAAATCAATGGAAAAATATCCTCAGGTGAGGATTAACAAAAACAAACAGACAAAAAATAAATAGAGGTGATTAAATGTTATAAAAAATCTTGGTGCAACTTGGGGAGCTATGGAAACTTTGCATAAGTAATTAAAACTTTGGGAAATAAATATTCTGAAAAATACCCAAAGGAAATGTACAATTCTTTAAGCAAAGAAGAAAATGCAACTCTCTCTCTCTCTCTCTCTCTCTCTCTCTCTCTCTCTCTCTCTCTCTCTGTATGTGTGTGTGTACACCTGTGTAGAGAGAAAAACGAAGGGAAAGGATACTGACTTGGAAACAAAGTTCATATGAAAGTTTAACTCTTTGAGAACAGACACACTATTGTATTCTATTTTGCAATCCATGTTTAAATCTAAAGCCTGAGTTAGGATGAGCCAGTGAGATGCAAAATATAAAGGAGCACCAAATACTCAATAATCAAGATAAATGTTTAATGCAGTGTTTAAAAGGACAGTCATAGTGGTTTCCAATCTGTCCATGGTTGTCCAGCCCTGCAAGTATCACAACCCTCACTGATTAGTTTTATAAGGGTTGAATATGACAGGCAGACTGATAGGGCAATGCAGGGTATTTTCTAAATAATCATAGTTTTGATTGTAGAATTTCGTTAACTTTTTCCATTGGGTTCAAAATATTGGAAGATATTTGATAGGTATATACTGGGGCACACATTTTTTCTTTATGACTCAGTATAGGATCACTGAACACTGTTTCCAATAAATAGCTGATAATTGATGTTTATTGAAAAAATGATTAAATGAAGTAATGTGGTCATTTGCATCTCTAAATATATATTATTAAGATTTGGTGTCCCTTCTAGCTAACAAATTCTTTTTTTCTTGCTGCATAATTTATGGCCTTTTTCTATCTGATGTTTTCCCTCAAAGTCACAAGGGCAGTTTTAGGGGCATGATAAGGACATAGGGGTGCTTAAAGAAGGCTGTTGTAAAAATCTCATCAGTAATCTATTTGGTAAGGCATCCTATCTAATAAAAGAGCAATATGCAAATCGACCACAACTTTGCTACACCCACAGGCCATTCAGGATTGAGCATGCAAATTAACCACACCCACCAGCCAATTAGGACCAAGCATGCAAATTAACCCAACCAAGTTGGCTGCAGCCAAAGAGAGAGCAGGTGGCTTGAGTTTCCTTGGCAATGGAGGAAGCCAAGCTTTCCACCTGTCCTGGCCTGCCTTGGCCTCTGCTTAAGGCCACAAAGTTTCAATTATAGAAGATAAATACCAACAAAAATGGCAGCAGCCATGGAGCTGGAGAGAAAAGCAGGCTTGAGTTTCTCTGGCAATGGAGGAAGCCAAGTTTCTGCAGCCCTGGCCTTCCTTGGCCTCTGTTCAAGGCTACAAAGTTTCAATTATAGAAGATAAATAAATCCCAGATACCAGGGTCTCCATTTGAGTCATTGGAGGCATGGTCAGCCTGCAAATCAACACAGACCCTTCAGCCAGGCTGCCCCACACCTCAAGAAAATCCCCAACCTGATCCAGGACACCCTTCAGGGCAAACCAGCTGCCCCCCCCCCCAAACTCTTTGAGGCAAAATTGCACCAGGCCTCTATCCTACCTAATCCTATCTAATAAAAGAATAATATGCAAATTAACTGTCACTCCAATACACAAGATGGCTTCTCCCATGTGGTCAAAGATGACTGCCCCCAAATATGGCTGCCACAAGATGGCCAGCAGGGGAGGGCAATTGGGAGGGACCAGGCCTACAAGGGAGGGCAGTTGGAGGTGATCAAGACTGCAGGGGAGGGCAGTTAGGGGTGACCAGGCAGGCAGAGGAGGGAAGTGGGGGTGACCCACCCTGCAGGGGAGGGCAGTTAGGGGTAACCAGGTCTGCTGGGGAGGATGGTTAGGGGAAAACAGGCTGGCAGGGAAGCAGTTAGGCATCAATCAGGCTGTCAGGAGAATGGTTAGGGGGTAATCAGGCTATCAGCTAGAAGTAGTTAGGGGCAATCATGAAGGCAGGCAGGTGAGCAGTTGTGGGCCAGCAGTCCTGGATTGTGAGAAGGATGTCTGACTGCCAGGATCGGGCCTAAATGGGCAGACTGACATCCCTTGATTGGAGAGGGTTCAGGCTGGGCTGAGGAACACACACCCACATGCACGTTCTTGCACTGGGCCTCTAGTTTTGTAATAATAGTTTACCAAAATTGCCAGAGATTTTTTCTCTCTTAACTACCTCTTTATTCTTTATGCATTCTTTCTGTTTATTCTCAATCTTATTTAAAGCACACTTTTCTTACCCGATTTAATTAAGCATCAATACTAATAAAAGCATAATATGCTAATTAGACTGGATAGCCAGATGACCTTCTGGACCTCATTCTGGGCGTACCTTCCAACCAAAGCTGTGGTGATGGGGGCTGAGGCAGAGATGGTTAGGGGTGATCAGGCCAGCAGGGGAGCAGTTAGGGGGCGATCATGCTGGCAGGGAGCAGTTAGAGGCATCAGGCAGACAAGCAGAGTCAGGGGAAATCAGGCAGGCAAGTGAGCAGTTAGGGGCATCAGGCAGGGATGCAGAGTGGTTAGGGGAAATCAAGCAGGCAGGTAAGCAGGCAGGAGCCAGTGGTCCTGGATTGTGAGAGGCATGTTCAGCAGTCGGATTGGAGAGGGTGCAGGCCGGGCTGAGGGACCCCTTCCTGCATCCCCCCATGCACGAATTTCATGCATCGAGCCTCTAGTAGTAAATAATCAGATATCAGTATTGGAAAACTTTAGATTTGCAACATTCTATATTGCAGTCTTAATTGTTCCCTCCTATTATTCTCATGCTTTTATTTACTTATTTTGTTTCCTCACATTTAGAACTATGTATATCTTAAAGCTATGCACATCTTAAAGCTCTCTGTAATACCTAGCACATCAAGTCACAATACATATTAATTAATATGTAGCATTTTAATTTTCTCACTGCTTTGGTCACATACCTTTCCTAAGACCACACTGGAATAATTCTGATTTTTAAAACAAACCTAATTTCTTATCTTTTAAAACATTTTCTTCAGTCTCTATTTTAACGTCTCTCAGATCATTTGTTAGACATAAATGTTAGGAAGAGAGACTCTGATGTGTTATTTATCTTTTCCATAACTAATATCTGAAAAAATAATGGTGAAATTTAACGTAAGAAATTTTTATCTGAGTGACAGATTATATAAATGCATATGGTCAAGATGCATTTCTTTTTAGTTTTGAGAAAGATTGTGGGGGAGTTAATTTTTAGATAAATATGGAAGTATCTTTCTTACATATTATTTATTATTCTATTTAAAAATGTCCTTTTTCATGAGAATATTTTACTTGAGCTTCAAATTGTCCATTTTTTGGGACCAGTTCACCTACTGGTCCATGTTCACATAACTCATGCTTTACCATCATAGACTGATATGCCACAGTGTAATAGAATATGATGTATTGTCTGAATTTAAAGGAACATGGACTATTTCTGGATCTTGCGTGCAGCATGAGATCTGTATCACATTGGAAACAAAGCTAACCAAGCAGACAAAGCAGAAAGATATCTATAGCATCCATTAATCAGGGTACAGTACATGTATTTTTCAGCATCTTACTCTATTTGCTTGGTATATTTTAAGCCTGAAACACAGAACAAAAATAGCCTTAGTGACCACTCATGTTGCTTTGTACATGATTGTCCTTAGAGAATTGTCCTGTAAAAAGGCCAAAGCAAATTCAATTTGGTTGAAAATTGTTAAATAGGTTGTATAATATGTACTTGTTTATTTCATTTTTTTTCTCACTGGGAGACCATTTAATATTCTGCAATGTATGCATTTTGATTATATAGAATTAAATGACTATTAGCACTAAAGTAAATTACTATCTGCCATTTAAATTCAAAGTAATTTAAACCGTGTTGTTTATAAGAACTGCAAGTATCAAATTACTTCATATTTGTACAAAAGAGAATAAGTGAGGTAACAGAATCAACTGAAAGATGCATATTTACTCTTACAGAAGACTTTTAGTTTGGGTAACTTTTAAAAACTCTTTGAGGCAAAATTGCCACATATGCTTTTAAAAAAAAGGTATATTAGGCCTTTTCAAGTTTTTTTTTTCACATTAATCCTGTGTTTTAGCATTTATTTTTTATTTTTATTTTTTTAATTATCTTTATTGTTCAGTTTATTAATTACATTGTTCCCCTTTTTCCCCCCTATAGCTCCCCTCCACCTGGTACCCATCCCACCCTCCACCCTCACCCCCTCCACCCTCACACACTCACCCCCCTCCACCCTCACCCCCCTCCACTGTCCTCTCCCATAGTTGCATGATTTTTGTCCAGTCTCTTGCTGCACAAAATTATTTCCTTTTCTTCTTTTTTTATGGTTTAAAGTATTACATATATTAGTACATATATCTCCTTTTTTTCCCCATTGACCTTCACCCAGCCTCCCCTACCCCCTGTTGCATGCCCTCACCCCACCCCAACCCAGTCTCTTATGTGCAATTGGTGTGCTTATATGCATATACAAGTCCTTTGGTTGATTTATTTCCCTCCCTCCCCAACACTCCCCAGCCTTCCTGCTATAATCTGACAGGCTGTTTGGTGCTTTACTGCCTCTGTAAAAGTTATGACCATGTTAGACAACTTACATAGTTTACTTTTGGTAGTCATACATAGAGAAAATGCAAGTTCCACAGAATAAAAAGTTTGTACAAAAATTTTATAGAGAGAAAACCAACAGAAAACCTATTTTCAAATGCAATAATTTCTTTTTCTTCTTTTTTTATCTTTATTGTTCAGTTTATTAATTACATCGTTCCCCCTTTTTTATCCCCCTATAACTCTCCTCCAACCTGTACCCATCCCACCCTCCACCCTCACCTCCCCCTCCCCACTGTTCTCTCCCATTGTTGCAAGATTTTTGTCCGGTCTCTTGCTGCACTTCCCACCCCCCTTTTCTCCCCAAGGATTGTCAGTCCATTCCCTGTCTATGTCCATGACTCTGTTATATTCACCAGTTTATCCTGTTCATCAGAATGTTAATTCACTTGCTTTTTAAATTCATTTGTTGATAGATGTGTATTTGTTGTTCCTAATTTACACTTTTATCATTTTCTTCTTCCTCTTCTTAAAGAATATCTTTCAGCATTTCATATAATACTGGTTTGGTGGTGATGAACTCCTTTAGCTTTTTCTTATCTGCGAAGCACTTTATCTGACCTTCAATTCTGAATGATAGCTTTGCTGGATATAGTAATCTTGGTTGTAGATTCTTGCTATTCATTACTTTGAATATTTCTTGCCACTCCCATCTGGCCTGCATCGTTTCTGTTGAGAAATCAGCTGAGAACCGTATGGGTGCTCCCTTATAGGTAACTAGCTGTTTTTCTCTTGCTGCTTTTAAAATTCTCTCTTTGTCTTTTGCTCTTGGCATTTCAATTATGATGTGCCTTGGTGCGGTCCTTTTAGGGTTCCTATATATTGGGGTTCGGTGTGCTTCTTGGACTCCTAAGTCTATTTCTTTCACCAGGTATGGGAAGTTTTTGGTCACTATTTCTTCAAATAGGTTTTCATTGTCTTGCTCTGTCTCTTTTTCTAGCATCCCTATAATTCGGATGTTGGTATGCTTGAGGTTGTCCCAGAGGCCCCTTACACTATCTTCAATTTTTTGGATTTTTTTTGTTTCTTGCTTTTTCAGCTGAGTGGATTTTACCTCTTTGTATTTCAAATCTTTAACTTGGTTCTTGGGGTGCTCCAGAGTACTTTTAGGTCTTTGTATAATATTTTTTATTTCAGTCAGTGTATGCTTAATTTCTGGTTGGTCCTTTTTCATATCCTTGAGAGTCTCCTTCATATCCTTGTAGGTCTTGTTCATTTCCTTGTAGGACTCACTCATTTCCTTGTCGGTCTTGCTTATTTTCTTATAGGTCTCGGCCTTTTCTAGGATCCTCTTGAGAAGCCCTATAACCGTGGTTTTGAATTCCATTTCCAGTCATTTTTTCCCCTCCATTTCTTTCACATCTGATTTCTTTCCATGTGTCTGCATGGTGGCTGCTTCCCTGGGTTGGTCAATTAGCTTTTTGTGGTAGACTTCCTACAAGGTACAGTGGCTCAGCCTTCCCAGTTAACTGAGGTGTATATGTGTTGCACCGTCTTGCTGAAGTTAAGCTCAGGTTAATTGTTGTTAGCACTTGGAGGGATTGACCTCC
Source organism: Antrozous pallidus (assembly GCA_027563665.1). Taxonomy (NCBI): domain Eukaryota; kingdom Metazoa; phylum Chordata; class Mammalia; order Chiroptera; family Vespertilionidae; genus Antrozous; species Antrozous pallidus. The sequence goes on from CM050517.1 coordinate 56,302,664, forward strand.
AGGCCAATTGTCTGTGAAGTTCAGCTGTGCTCAGGTTGGATGGGCGGGGTCTCTGGGCCAAGCAGACAGAGTTATCTCCGCCCTATGCAGCCCCAGGGACTCTGTGCCGGGGGCAATGGCCACCAGCACCTCTGAGAGAGAGCCGCTGCCGAGCTCCACTGGCTGCCGGGGAATTCAGACTCTCCCCAAATGAGTCTGCACACCCAATGTCTCACCCAGGGTCGTAAAACAAAGCAGTCTGACGGTTTCCCGAATGAGAGAGCAAGTCGCGTTCGCTCTCTACAAGGTCAGGGTCACGCGAAATCCGCACAAGCTCACCTTCTCCACAAGCCGGCAGACCCCTGCAGCACCCAAGCTTCGGCGTGCCCTCCCACTGTCCAGTTTTTACTCCGTATCATAGTGGGTTCCCTGGACTTCGCCCAGAGCTGGAGAATCAGTCCAGTGGGACATCTTTGTCTCCCAGTTGGAGAAAACTGGCCGGTTTTCAGCCACCCGCCCTATCTGATGGCGTGAGTGCTCCAAACCTCTCTCCACACGTATCGTCAATGCTGTCCGCTGCCACTCCTCCAAGTCACAGTGTCTTATCTTCACTTTTATTTGTGGAATTTTCACTCGGCCAGCTTTCTGATGATTCTGGAAGGTGTTTATTCTTTCCTTAAGTTGTAGTTTTAAAATTGCTGTGTATGACGGCAAGATAGGTGTTTACCTATGCCGCCATCTTGGTTCTCTCTCTATTTTTCAGGATTTTAGCATTTAATATACTTGCAGTTGGGCCACTTTTTTTTCTCCATTGAAATTATTTATTCACCCAGGTCAGAGAGGTAAGAACCATCAGGGATCCGAATGGCACATGTTTCTCTCATCTTGCCCATTAGGAAAATAAGTGAAACAGTTCTGACCCCACCCTTACCAGGAATTTCATTAATACTTTTCTCTGTTCCTTGATTTTCTCTCTTTCCTTTTTTATCATCCATATGCCCTCTCAATTGCCTTCCTTTGCAACCGCATATCCATTTCTCGGTGAGACTTATTTCTGGGCTTTCTGGTTATTGCCAACATGACTTGTCAAGTTAATTTCAACTACTAAGCCCATACAGCTTTCTCCCAGTGCCTATGCCCATCCCTGGCCTAGTCAAATCGTCCTAGCTACATTGATACTGCTTGTCCTTAGAAATCCGCCAAGAATGTCATGTAATTTATACATCTTTCACCCTGAAACAATCATTCATTCACATTCCACAGTTCTCATTAACCCCTCACTACTTTCCCAAGGAGCTAGCCTGTGTAACATAAGCAAAGACCTGAAGATGGGAAAAAGGAAAACATGCTTGTGAAATGATATTCAATAGTTATTTGATCTGTTTATTCAACATAAACCCTCATAGCCAGCCTATAAATAACATTTAACAGTTTTCCCTGTAACATTTCCATACTTATTTCTCCATTTTTAGTCTCACAACCATTCTGAACCCAGTTCCAGTTCCATTACTTCATGTGTGGTCTTTCCAATCAGCTTTTCATGGTATAAAGGCCAAAATAATCTCACATATCTACAATGTTTCCTTTCTCCTTACTACATAAGAAAGACATTCTTCCATCTCTTTCCTTTCTGTCCTTTTTAAATTATCAATTATATATTTCTTATCACACATTGTACACAGTTTAAGTCAAAGTACTTAATTGTTTGTAGAGAAATAGGAAATTGGAAAGGAGAAAATTGGAAAGCACAAATTGTCAGCTTTTCTTCCTACTTTCCTCCCCTGCCCTCTCCTTTCCTTTCTCTCATCTCATTTTTCTCTTTACTTTTAAAGATTAAATACCTGCTATGTTTAGGTACCTAGGGAGCTAAAAGATAAATCAACAATACCACTTCAAGTCAGGGAAGTAAGAAATGTAGCATGACATTAATCCTCCAAACACATTTGTTAGAAAATACTATTATCTGTTTTCATAGAGGGAAAAAAAAAGTTTGACAAAGTTTACATAATACCCAGAGGTCACAATATTAATAATAAATAAATCTGGAATTCATATCTAAACCTTTCAATTCCAGAAACCATATTTTTCTCTATGGTTTGAAATTCATCTAGTTGAAATTCATATCTAAGAAATCTGGGGACTGAGGGAGACATATGGACAGAAATGAATCCTAGGTACTGAAACCAGCCAGTATACATAGAGGCAGAGAGTGGACAGTGGTCTTTTGTGAAACAAGTCTAGATGGATAAGGAGAAATTTGAGTATGTCTAGCCTTAGAGCTCCTTTTAGTTAATTAGTTTTTAAGCCTATGAACATTGGGATATCACCAAAGTGTTTTAACTGGAGTGACAGGATGAAATTTATAGGCTAGGAAGATGGTTTTGAGAGCAGAATGAATACGGGTGTGCTAGCAGGGCAATAAAAATGGTGGGCTAAGGTGATGTGATTCAAAAAATATTCAGGACATAAAATGGTAGGATTATTTGATGGATTTGGTAAGTGGATGACAGGATACTGGGTTTCTATGATATCTCAAGGGTTTCTGCCTTTCATACTGGGCAGACACTATGTTTGATCTAGGTGCAGATGAGGAGATAAAATATTAATTGACTATGTGAATGTGTGTGAGACAGAAGAAAAATATAAAAAGAGACATAGAACCAAGTTGTGAAGAGCTGAAACTGACAGCTGGGTAGGGGGAGTGATCTTGGAATAGGGACAATGAAGAGAAAATAAGAAACCATAAATTACAGGAAGGAAAGCAAAGCAAGTAGAAGGAACATTTTTAAGGAAGGAGGGTAAATAGCATCAAATGCTCTAAAACTTTACACTGAAATTGTTCATCAGACTGAATGACTGAATAGTATTTCTGCCCATACATAATCAGAGCTGCTTGGAATGAAGATTTCAGAAGTCATAGTTTGTTTTTCTTTTTGCTTAACATCTTTTGGAAAAAATTTCATGCTTGAAATAGTTTGAGAATGTAGAGTTTTAATATAATAATTTTAAATGTTTATTTACTCATATTTTAATTAAATTCTATCTTTATCATTCTAAGTGCCTTAAAAAGACAATCATGAATCTAATTATTTTGTATTTGTTTACAGTCTTCTTCCAATGCAGTATATGCAAACACATATTAGTCATCAACTATTTATTGCATATGTACTGTGCATAAAGTAGCTATTCTACTGTTGTCAGAATTTTCTATCAGAATTTCATTTAATTTTGTGTTTCCATTCAAATATGAAGTTAAAATAGTAAAAATCATGTTTTTAATTTGTGTTTTTAATTTGCATTTCTTCCTTTTTATGATGAAGTTATGGTTTTCTATGTGAACAAATTCCTTTACTCAAATAAAGATATAGGAGAAATTGAATTCACATAGGCTCATGGAGCATAAACCTCTGGATCAGAGAAGGCTGCTCTGTGTTAATAGAATCACATTCAGTTAAGTAACAGATAGCAGTAAGTAGACCATCTGCATATGTACTGCCTTTTAAAAATAGCAAGTAATCAAAACTTTTTCATTCTAATATCTAGTAATAACCAATTGGATATTTAATGTACTGTTTTAATAACAATAATATGAACATTTTATTCAAGGTAAAATGCAACTTTAAAGAATCATTGAATAATACTTTATTAAAATTGACAGTACTATGTTTAAGTATGACATTTGGTTGTCTAGCAAAACAATGAAGCCACTAATAAACCTCAGTTTGTACAACATATTATGTCAATAGGGATTCTTTGCATGCAAATGTTAAATTCAAAATATCATATTATGTATACTTGACCTTGAATAATGCAGAGATTAGGGTCACTGACCGCCCTACTGTACACAGTTAAATATTCGTGTATAAATTTTGTCACCCCCAAAACTTAACTAATAATAGCTTACTGTTGACCAAAAGCCTTACTGTGGTAACATAAACATTGATTAACATATATTTTGTATATTATTTGCATTATATACTGTATTCTTACAATAAAATCATAATGAAGAGAAAATACATTTACAGTATTTTTTAAAAATCTGCATATAAGTGGATCCATATTGTTCAAACCTGTTGTTCAAGAGTCAACTGTGTGTAGAACGGGGCCTACCTTTTTCTATAATTAATTCAAAAGTAGACCTTGATTAAGGGATATACAAGAACATATGCTTTGCAGTTCAGAGAACACAGAGGTCCATTAGGCTCTGACCCTATTGACAGCTTCAAGGAGAAAGTGCAACTTGGGCCTGATTGATCCTAGCTATAAATTGAATTCTTTTGTCATACCCCCCCCCCAAAAAAAAATCGTATGTTGAAACCTAATGCCCAATATAATAATATTAGGATATTTGATGGTGGAGCCCTCATGGATGGGGTCAGTGCCCTTATAAAAGATATCCCAGAGGGCTAGTTTTCCCTTTCTAAGTGAGAGCACAGAGCTCTTGCTGGTGAGCTCATGCCAGACACTCAATATGCCAGCACCTTGTTCTTGAATTGCCAGCCTCCAAAGCTGTAAGAAATAAAGTTCTGTTGCTTATAATCTACCCAGTGTCTTGTAACTTTTTACAGCACCCTAAATGAGCTGGAATAATCCTTAAAGGTAGAATAGAATTTGGCTTGGTATTCTAAGAGATGTAGACAAAATGAGCAAATATAAATGAAGGTATGCTCAGGATAATGACAGTGTCAATTTAGCTGGAAACTACCGTATTTTCCGGCATATAAGACAGCTTTTTAACCCAGGAAAATCTTCTCAAAAGTTGGGGGTCATCTTATATGTTAGGTGTAAAAATACCATAGCTTGCAATTATGATGGGTGTTGCTAACTTGCCAGGGACTTGCCCAGCACTTGCTCTCTCTCTCTATTGTTTGTTATCTTCCTCCTATCATCATCAGTTCTAGTAGTCTTATCTGCTGGAAAATATGGTACATAGAATGATCAGAGTCTGAGGCCAAATTATAGGTTAAGTGTCTTTATTGCTAAGTGAGGTCATTGAATAACATCAAGTTATACTCTTCAAATTTATTGTAATACTAGAGGCCCAGTGCATGAATTTGTATACTAGTGGGGTTCCTTGGCCTGGTCTGCGGGATTGGTCTGAAACTGGCTCTCTGACATCCCCCCAAGAGGTCCTGGATTGCAAGAGGGACCCCACTGGTGCATGATTGGGGCTGGAGAGGGACATGGGAGGTTGGCCAGCAATGGAGGGACTGTGGGAAGGCTCCAGGGCATGTCTGGCCTGTCTTGCTCAGTCCCAATTAGCTGGACCCCAGCAGCAAGCTAATCTACTGACTGGAGCGTCTGCCTTCCTGGTGGTCAGTGCACATCCCAGTGACTGGTTGAGCAATCAACTATCTGCCTCCTGGTGGTCATTGAACATCATAGTGAGTGGTTGAGCGGACTTAACATATCATTAGCATATTATACTTTGATTGGTTGAATGGCCACTGGATGACTGGACACTTAGCATATTAGGCTTTTATTATATAGGATCACAGTTTTTATGTATGTATAGCTAAAATATTTCTTCTGAGATTTTCAGGTTGCATAAAAAATATTTTCAAATTAGTTTCTCATATAAAATGTGATAAATCAGACAAATAAAAAACAAATTAACTTTTCTGAGATAACCATTGAGTTGAGAGAGGGATTTTTTTACTAAAGTGGATTAATCATTAAGTTTATTATTCATATATATATATATATATAATTTTTTGTTATGTATTTTTTATTGTTTAAAGTGTTACAAATAGTAGTGCACATATCTCCTTTTCCCCCCCATTGACCTCTCCCTGGCCTCCCCTACCCTTCAGTACATGCCCTCACCTGCCCCCTCCCCCCAGTGTCTTGTATCCATTGGTTATGCTTATATGTGTGCGTACAAGTCCTTTGGTTGACCTCTTACAGCACCCTCCAACTTCTCCTGCCTTCCTGCTGAAGCTTGACAGTCTGTTAATGTTTTTGGCCTCTGTATCTATTTTTCCCCCATTTCTTTTCTTTAAAAAAATTTTGCCTCTGCAGACTAGAAATAAACATATAATAACAAAAAATGTTTTGTCCCAATTTCAATGTCCAACAGTTCTGAGTCCCAGTTTCAATATCAAACAGTTCCTTATGTGTAGTTATCAGCAATGATATCTGAATGGTGGACACATGTGGCAATGTAGGTCTGACTCTCTCTGGTTTGGTTTTAGGCAACCTGCAGTGATGCACAGCTGCTGACTGCTAGCATGGCAAGGCGTCATCAGCGTCTTCCATCTCTGGACTATTTCTCCTCTTGTCTTTGTGGTTGAAGCAGTCCTGTCAATTCCTCTCTGTTGCAGGAATCCACATGGTCTTGGAGTTGTTTTCTGAAGAAAAAAAAAGTTTATTATTCTTTTTGGCTCCTATTTTGTAGCCTTTCTTTATTGTTTTACAACATACAGGGAAGTAAATGAGATGATATTTTTATAATTTCCTAACTTTTTTCCTTCTCTTTGCCTGTCTTTCTCTCATTTCATTTTGCTTTAATTAGTGAAAACTATTAATGGTTGTTTCTTATATCTTCATTTTAAGCTGCTACAATGCATTTTTTTATGATTGAAATGCATGAAAATAGGGTTTCACACAGATATTTAGTTGTAATCACACACAATTGTAGGTATTCTTCTTTGATACTGCACCAAAATTTGTCAAGTAGTTGTTTTTTAAAGATTCCAATGTGAAATCTGAAGCCTTATGGATAAACATTTCATACTTCATTACATTAAAATCCATTAATCTAATATGCACTTTGAATGGATCTTTTACCCATACCTTAATTTACCCATGCACGCATATAGTAGCATTCACTGATGATTCAGAAAATATTAGTTCAATGGATTATGCAGATCTTCCAAATATCAAAAATGACATTTGTCAGTATCACCACCAATATCATCAGAAAAATTATAAGTAGTATGAAGCTTAAATTTTATTCCTGGAAGCCAATATTGTGGCTTTCTTCCTCTGACAAGTTTAATGCAATAATCCTATATAATAAAAGCATAATATGCAAATCAACCATATGGTAAATGACTGGTCACTATGAAATGGACCACCAGGGGACAGACTCTCAATGCAGGAGCTGCCTCCTGGTGGTCAGTAGGTTGTGGGAGTGGCACTCAACCAGAAGCCAGGCTCATGGCTGGCGAGCACAGTGGTGGTGGCAGGAGCCTCTCCCACCTCCACTGTTGGCCGGCAGTAAGGAGCAAGAGGTCCTGGACTGCAAGAGCCCCAGACTGTGAGAAGGATGTCTGACTGCTGGCTACATCCCTGGAGGGGTCCCAAACTGTGAGAGGGTGCAAGCCAGGCTAAGGGACATCCCACCCAGAGCATGAATCTTGTGCACTGGGTCTTTAGTTTTTTTAAAATAAAATATCTGCCAAATACCCATTTCTGAATAACCATAGTTTGGTATTAATTCTTTTTCTTTGTTTTTTAAATTTTAATTGTATTTGTGGGGTGACATCGATTAATAAAATTATATAGGTTTCAGGTGTACAATTTTATAATATACCATCAAGTCTCCTTCCATCACTGTTTATTGTCTCTTTGCTTTCTTCTACCTCTTTCCCTCTAGTAATCACAAGACAGTTTTGTTGTTGTTGTTGTTATTTGCTTATTTTATTTTTTTAATCCTCACCCAAGGATATTTTTCCATTGATTTTTAGGGAGAGTGGAAGAGAGAGGGAAAGACAGAGAGAAACATCAATGTGAGAGAAACACAAAATTGGTTGTCTCTTGCACGAGCCCTTACCTAGGCCCGGGCTAGGGAGAAGCCTGCAGCCAAGGTACGTGCTCTTGACCGTAATCAAGCCTGGGCACTGTTGGTCCTCAGGCCAAGGCTCTGTCCACTGACCCAAACCAGCTAGGGCACAATGGTGCTGTTTGTGTTATAATTTTTTCACTCAATCCCTTCATGTTTTTCACCCCCCCCCCAATCCCCCTCCCCTCTAACAGTGGTCCTTCTGCTTTCTGTATCTGAGTTCATTTATATTTTGTTTGCTTGATTATTATGTTCATGAGATTAAACATATAAGAACATAGAAAACAACAACAAAAAAGGAAGGCAGGAAGGGAGGGAGGGAGGGAGGGAGGAAAGAAGGGAGGGAGGAAAAAAGGGAGGGAAGAAAGAAGGGAGGGAGGAAGGGAAGGAGGGAAAAAGAAAAAAAAAACAAGGGAAGAAAGAGAGAAACATATTAAGCTTGTTGGATCCTGCTCCGATGCTGTCTGAAGCCCGCCACTTGGTCTGCAGGTTCCTGGCCTCCGGGAACCTGTCCACAGCCCCAAAAGAGCCACAGTTTGTGACTGCCTCTGCTGGGCCTGGATGTGGATAGATAGGAAGGACCAAGCTGTGCAATCAAGGACCCAGGGTCAGATCAGCAAAAGTCCCAAGGCACCCGGAGATCTGCTTCCGTTTACTTCCAACTGGCTCCCTGATAGGTTCAGTCACTGAGAGAGCATCTAGCATGAAGCAGGTTCTCAGTGAGTCACCAGGTAGGCATGAGTGGTATTCACCAGATTGATGCAGGTTCAGACTCCGTGCCAGTGCTCGGACTGAGGCCACCCAGCAAATGTCTCAGGTTACACCAAGTCTAGATGTCACCCACCAGATGCCCTCAGACTTTCGTTGTGGGGCGGGGTCTCAAGGAATCATCAAGGTGAAGCCAGTAGAGTTTATCAGACCTGAACAGATCAAGATTTGGCTGGGCGAAGAGAGGGCTCTGTACTGCTCAAGTGTGTGAGGGGGGAAAAATCCATTAACCTTTCAAATAAAACAATATTCCATGAAATACCGGGTAGTTCATACTGTGATGCAATTGTACAAGTGCTTTTCCTCAAGATAACCCTCATACTTTGGTATATATTAGAAGTCCATTTTGTGTGTTTCTCATTTCATCGCATGGGATATTAAAAAGGTGAGTACTAACGTTTCTAGACAATAAAATTAAAAATTTTTACTGCTTCACCCTGGTCATTCTTAAGGGAAATTCTTTATTTAGTTAATTAATTGAACTAGTTATTAATTTTGTTAATCTGTGTTAATAATAAATAGCATGACTTTTGTTTTGGTGCAAACTACCAGCAGTTTTATCAACCACTGTTGTTTGCATTATCAGTGCAATTTTGAACACAGTGAAAAAATCAAGTACTGTCTTAGAATTATCATAACAATAGTTTTGACCTTGTGTGCTTCAAGTATCTTGGATTCCCAAGGCAGTCCACATACAACACTTTATAAACCTCTGTTCAAGAATATAGTTAAGATCTCTTGAGACTGTCCTAGAATTGGTTCCATGAGGGCAGGGGCCCTAGTTTTGTTTATTTATGTATCCCAAACTCTTAGAACAGTCTCTAGCATTTAGTGTAAGTACAAAGTATTATTCATTGCATGAAAGAAAAAAACAAAACACTGAATGCATGAATTCTGGTCCCTCTCCTCTCCCCTGCTACTTCACTTCCAAAAAGGCTGTGTGCTGAGTGTCTTTATGATTCAGTTTTCTTGTCTGTAAATGGAGATAACATCAGTAGCTAACCTGAAGGGTTGTTTTAAAGATGAAATGTGATAATTCATTAAAATGCTTCACAGAATGATCAACACATAGTAGTGATGTTCCATTATTTTAAAATATATTAACAATCCATAGTTTCTCAGTTATAGTTAGGTTCTGCGGCCTCTAATAGTGTTTCAATCAAAAGAGTAGAGTATCATACATAAATTAAGAACTGGGATAGCAGTTCAAGGCTTATATGGTTAGCTCCAGAATATCTTTAGACAGTCAAACTAATATTTTTCTGCACTAATATTTTACCACATGACTTTCATCTTAAATTCACATCCTGATTCAATGCAGCTGCTAAAACTCCAGTTTTCACTTCGGCACTGAAGGGTAGAAGAAGGAAGAAAAGTAGAAAGGGTGTTCTTTTTTGTTTGTTTGTTTTTAAAGTGTGCCCTTAATAGAGTCAGCTCCCTTTAACCAGGTTTCTCAGAAGTCTCATACCCCATACGAGGCAGGCAGAGAAGTTAGCCTTTACTCTGAGTGTCAATGTGCCTGGCTAAAAATTGAGGTTCCAATGCTAAACAGAAAGAGGAAAACTAATGGCCTACACCTGTATGCCTGAATAAAGCAATATGTGCATATAACATGGTATCTATTGTGCAGAAGTTTGTTTGATACAGATGCTTTTTGTCTCTCTGTGGAGATAACAACTCTTTGGCCTAACAATGAACTCAGCCCTTCACCCTAGAACTTACCCTCACTGAGGGACAGAATCTGTGCCTAAGACTGTATTTAGTGCCTCTGTGCTCTCCCCGGAATCAAGCAATGGGAATTTGAATGGACTGTGCGTCCAAAGTGATGCAGCTATATAATGACTAACCATTTTAGGCTGAACCGAGAGCACAGCCTTTCTGTAAGTTTCCTGAATCTTATCCCAATTATATTTCATTTAATAACACTCAGTGAAATATCTGGTGGCAGGGGAAATGAAACTACATGTTTTTATGGGGTCATTCATCAAGAACTAATTGAAGCTTTCATACAGTTTAGTGCTGATAAAACAGTGTAACAATAAACAATAACAAAATTCACTGGAGAAGGATTTGTTTTGCCATGAGGAAAATGGTTCCGTTTCATCCTGGGATTTCTGGTTAAAAGAGTCTCCAATTTACAAAGGGATATGCACAGGCTCCTCTGCATAATGACGGGGTGGAAGCTGTGTCAAATGTATTAGTGTTGCTCCACTGGAGCCTTTCTCATCCAAAGTATCTGCTATTGTGTGGGACTCTGGCAGGAGGCTGCAGGACCAATAGGATTTTTAAAAGTTTCTTTTTGCTATTTATTGTTATTGTGCTTGAAGCAGCTCCTTCATAGTTTTTATTAGAAATATTTTTTAAAAATCTTAAAGTATACTTTATCAAAGTTAAGATTTTTTTAAAATCCCAATTTAAGGAGCTTTTTTTTGAATACTTATCCGTATGGAGTTGGTTGGCCTTTTGTTACTGGAATTCCTGTTCTGGCTGAATTGAAAAGAAAGAATAGAAAATGGATACCTTACTCATTTTCTTGGGAATTATTTATTTTAAACGAAATAGTAGCAAAATAAGATACACAAGAAATGTGCAGCACACTGTTGTAAACCTGAACATCCATTTGCAATAATTATATGACTTAGATTGCAGTAAGTACCATGCTATAGGTGCAGAATTCACATGATAACTGATATAGCTTATATGTAATAGCCACAAATTGCATGGTTAAAACTAAACTTAACTCTAGTGGTTAATAGCTTTATTTAATTTTAATTATAAATATTAAAATAGATTTGCCAAATATAATTTTATAGCAAAACCATCAGAAGATGGGAAAACCTAATTAGCGTAAGTTAGCACCATGCGGTAATGCTTCCACCCTGGTAATATAGATATATATGTTCAGATACTGTCATTAAAAATGCAAACTTTTGTTCAAGTTTACTTTGCATTATAAAATTTAACTTTGCTTAAGGGCTTTTTCTACAGTGCATTTCTAAAAATCTTAACACATCTTAAACAAAGCACAGTGAAACCTAAATTATTCCCTAAAATGAGAAGGATTTGAAAAGACCATAATCATTCTTTCCTTTGGCTAAGAAGCCAAATTAATGCTTCATGGACTTAGTTGCCAGTCACTTCAGTTAATTCATAGCACCATTGATAAGAGAATACTTGCATGTCTTGACATATAAGAAGTATGAATATGATAGACATATTTGGGGATAAAATAATGATAGTAGATTTTATAGCTTTCATATTATAAACTGTACATGACTTCCCATGTAGATTTGCCAAGTAGAATTTTATAGCAAAAAAATCAGAAGATGGGAAAGCCTAATTAGCGTAAGTTAGCTCAATTTGGTAATGCTTTCACTGTGATTCTCAAACACACCAGGGAGCTTCTACTTCAGGACCTTCTCTGCATGATACCCTCTTTTTTGGTATTTCCACAGGGCTTGCTCACTCGTCTTTCACGTCATGATCAAATGTCACTTTCACAGTGAGGATTTCCTGACCACCTTATTTTGCTGTGCAACTTGTACCCCAACTCATGTACCGTAATTGCTCCCTGCCTTATTTTTCCTCATAAACACATATCATCTGACACCCTATATATTACTCGTTTACTCATTTGCGGTCTAACTCTACTTTCTAGAAGTTAGGTATCATAAAGGGAGGTGGTCTGTATGTTTTGTTCATTGCTGAATTTCCAGAGCCTAAAATATCATAGGCATTCAGTGATACAAGTTGAGTGAGTGGATTGGGGTTCTAGAGCACACAAGCTCTTTGATTTTAGTAAGGTCACTTAGCCTACTGATTTCTATTTCTTTATTTACAAAACATGAGAAAAAGTGATGCCTGTTTCCAGTTTACTGATTAAATTAAACACTACGGATGAAAGCTTTTTGTAAAGTCTAATGATTACTGTTGAAACATCAAATGGCTTTTGGAAAACCCTGGGGAGGTAGCAGTTTTTACCCTAGATTATTTGGTTTAAAGGAGACCTAGACTTGAGTTAAGGTGCTGGTCTTGGTACTCAAGTAAAAGCTACAGACCCTTTGCTCCTGTAAGTTGTTAGTAATATCAGCAATACATTTGGTGTCACCTTATAAAGCCTCTGCCAGCACATACCCGCAGGATGCGCCCGGGAATAGGTCAGAAAGGAAGGTGAGTCTGGGACAATGTCCCCCAGGTAGAAGCAGATATTCAGGTAGGACATTTTTTGCTAGAGAACCTGGGTTTAGAGAGCACAGCCTGATGCAGTCTGGACTGGGGGTGAGCTGACAGCATGCTCATTAAGCCAAGGTCAAGATTAAAGAGAGAGGGAAGGAGAGGCAGCAGCCAGGCTGTACAGAAAAGAAGGGATCCCGGAGGAATAAGGCAGAGCTGAGGACAATGTTTACCCTTCTCCTTCCCAAGTGGTTAACAGCTTTATTTAATTTTAATTATAAACATTAAAGTCATTTTGAAATACACAGACAATGTAAAAACTACTAACGACAGGAGTACAGAGTAACATTCTGAATTTTATATATTTGGTAAATATGCTTCCCAATATTTTTTTCTTTGCCTTCCCATATAAAGCACATCCTTTTTAATTTAAAGGATCATATAACCTGTTTTTAATAATTTTATCTTATTTCAATGAATATAAATTCAAAAGTATTTAAATCCATATTGTCATTTTCTGTGTGTGTGTTTTTTTAATCCACATCTGAGGATATTTTGATATTTTTCCATTGACTTTTAGAGAGAGTGGGAGGGAGAGGGAGAGACACACAGAGAGAAACATCAGTGTTGAAAGAGACACATTGATTGGTTGCCTCCTGCATGTGCCAAAACCCAGAAGCGGAGATTGAGCCTGCAACAGAGGTACATGCCCTTGACTAGAATCCAACCTGGGATCCTTCAATCTGAAGGCCGAAGCTCCATCCACTGAGCCAAACCGGCCAAGGCCATATTGTCTTTTTCAATGTCTGCATAGTAATGCATTTGGTAAATATACCCAAACATATTTTATCCATCTTCTCTGGATAGGCATTTAGGCTTTTTAGTGTCTTTTTTTTGGAAAACAAAACAAAACAAAACAAAAACACTGTTGTAATAAACACTCTTTAGAACTGTTGTTTCTTCTCTGGTTATTTCAAATGTAAATGTATTTTTTTTTTACCTGAAAATAATATAACCACATGAAGAATGTTTGAAAAGTAGAAAAATGAAGTAAAGCATTTATACTTCTACTATTATAATATATCATCATTTTAGCTTAATTCCTAGGGATCTATTTTGTCCCAAGTTTTTATCACTCTTAATTATCTGATAGGCAATTTATATGCTACTCAGCTCCAAGGCATCTGTCAGACCTCACTTGTGTGGTTGTTTCCAGTATTAGAAGTGTCAACATGCATCAAGACGGAGTGTGGGTGAAGTGATAGGAGGCAGTGATAACCAGCAGCCTTTTCAGGCTAGGAGAGTTGGTGCTACTCCTCCTCCAGATATGCAACTAAGACCTCAGGGAGGCTGACTTTCTGAATTCCACCAGTTAGCCTGGTTGCATCCATCATCCCTGGGCCAATCTGAGACTCTGGTCCTTGAGGGTTGTTGGGTTGAGTGAGATGAAAACTAGTGTTTATTAAAAGACAAACTGCTTATAGCATTGTACACATTATCCTATTTAATCCTTACAACACTTGGAGTTAGATATAATAAGCCTCTTTTTGTAGATAAGATTATAGGTTCAGAAAGGTTAAGTAACTTGGCCACGATTGCGTTACAGAGCAGGACTGGAATTGAAACCTTTATCTGTGAGCCTATAAAAGAAAATAACATTGTGAAGAGCATGCTGATGTCCTGGGTGATGTGGATGTGGTGACAGGTGGCAGTAGGTTCCAAAACCTAATTCCTCTTGATCATTTCCTTCTAGTCAATGAAATACTAGAGTTGTCATTTCCTGAATGAAAAATATGAGCACATATAAGATTCAAAATAATCTTCACTTATATGATAAATGGGTAATTAATTCTGTAAAATTAATTATATGTTTGGCCCTAACCTGTTTGGCTCAGTGGATAGAGTGTCAGCCTGTGAGTGAAGGGTCCCGGATTCGATTCCGGTCAAGGGCATGTACCTTGGTTGCAGGCACATCCCCAGTAGGGGGTGTGCAGGAGGCAGCTGATCAATGTTTCTCTTTCATTGATGTTTCTAACTCTCTATCCCTCTACCTTCCTGTCTGTGAAAAATCAATCAAATATATTTTTAAAAATAATTATATGTTTGGTAAGATTGAGGACAATGTGAGGACATGAGGGTAGACGCTGTTAGCTTAGCTATACCATGTAGGTTACCTGGCCAAAGATTTTGATGATGATAAGTAAAGCAGGATATTCTATGGCTTAAGAAAGACTTTCAAGTGATAATGTCACTTTTCATAATGATTTACCTTTGGTTGTACCACATTCCAGGGGTCACTAGCTAGGAAGAAGGTTTGAACTAGGTATGTACTAGCATAATTGACAAACTGACTACGATCAATACTTTTTATAGGAATAAAAACTTATTTCTCATGAGGTTAATGAACCAAAGCACTCTACTTCCATTTTATCCATAGTGAATTCCTTTCTACCAAAGGAATTAGGGCACTAGTACAATAATATATCTTATTTTGTTGGACTTTTAACCTCCACTTAGTTTCTAAGTGGGTGCTTTTTCCAGTCCTGCCATCCACGCTATAGCAGTAGAATCAAACCTACAGCTGTGTGAGGTCAGCTGACTTGTTTATGGTGAGCAACTTGTCTGCTAAAGAACTGAGTTCCTATCCAGGAGGTTTAAGATTTGTGGTTAAGTGTGTCCTGCTTTCACTTGGATTGTGGACTGTTAGGTTCAGTTGTATGACATGGGTCTTAGCATGTAGGGCAAAGATGAAGGAGCAATGACATAAAGATAAAAAAGCAAAGCAGAACTTAGAGAGAAACACAGCGGGAAGTTACTCATTCTAGTTTTACCTGAGGTCCTGAACCATTGCCATCTTTTGGTTCCATGAGACAACTCATCTTTATAAAATTATGTTTATACCTTGAGCTGGTTAGAGCCGGGTTTCTGTCACTTCCAGCCACATAAATTTTAACTAATATAACTAGCCTTTAAAAAGGTTTGAAATTAATGGAACCAAAGAAAAAAGCCAATTAGTTTCTATATTTGTTATGCAAGCCTCAATATCTGTATGAAAAATAAGAAAAACTTAGTGGTTTTCTAAATTTAGAATGGATAGCAGATGCCACTGTAGTCAAATCCTATATAGTAAAAGCCTAAAATGCTGTGTCCAGTCATCTGGTCATCCAGTCAACCAATCAATGTGTAATATGCTAATCATATGCTAAGGCTGCTCAACTGCTTGCTATGGGGTGTACTGACCACCAGGGGGCAGTTGACTAGTTGCTATGACATGCACTCACCACTAGAGGGCAGATGCTCCTACTCATAGGTTAGCTTGCTGCTGGGGTCCAGCTGATCAGGACTGAGTGAGATGGGCTGGAAACGCCCTGGAGCTCTCCCACAGTCCCTCCCTGGCTGGCCAAATTCCTGCATCCCTCCCATGCCATAATCATGCACGGCTGGAGTCCCTCGACCTGGCCTGTGCACTCACAATCTGGGACCCCTTGGGGATGTCAGAGAGCCAGTTTCAGCTCTATCTGCAGGCCAGGTTGAGGGACCCCACTGTTGCATGAATTCATGCACTGGGCCTCTAGTATATTAATAAAGGTGACTCCTGTTTCTTGAGGAAAATATGAAATTTAACTAACAGTACCAAAGCTCTCATATTTTGGAAACGTCTTTCTACTTTTTAATATGAATGTTAAAATAGCAGTAGATTTTTTTCATAGCTGGCACTATAGAAAGATAATAGAAATAGCTCAAGCAAGTGAAAATTGAATTTTAGAATTATTTTCAAACAAGTCATATAAAAGTGTGGCTAAACAAAGCAAAAGAAAACAAAAACCCTCCCATTCCAACTAATTCTATAAGAAAATGTGCATTTGAGATAGCCTAAATTGAAAACAATTAAATCATTTTATAGGAAATTTATCAACTGAAGTTTAATTATGTTGGGCAGAACCCAGGTAGAAAGTGGTTAATAATAATTGTCATTTTAATAATCTAGAATATGTGAAAATATTATAAAAATGTATATACTCTAACAGTTATATGTGATATAGTGATAAACCAAAAAGAAAGTATAGATTAGACTTTGAGAAATATGTTTAAGGCACAATTTTTTAATTTCTATTATCTACCTAAAAAATCCTATCTAATAAAAGAGAAACATGCAAATCGACCGTACCTCTGCTATGCCCACAAGCCACACCCACCAGCCAATCAGGAGAGAGTATGCAAATTAACCCAACAAATATACCAGCGGCCACCAAGCTGGAGCAAGCAGGAGGCTTGGATTGCCCCCAGCGATGGAGGAAGCCAAGCTTCCCACCTGCCTGGCCAGCCCTGCCCTCCGCTCAAGGCTACAAAGTTTCACTTATAGAAAATAAATAAATCTCAGATACCAGGGCCTCCACTTGGGTCTCCAGAGGGTGTGGCCAGCCTGCAAACCACCACATGCCCCAAGGGAACCTCCACCCTAATCCGGGAAACCTTTCAGGGCAAACCAGCTGGCCCCACCCATGCACCTGGCCTCTATCTTATCTAATAAAAAAGTAATATGCAAATTTACCATCACTCCAACACACAATATGGCTGCCCCATGTGGACACAAGATGGCCACCACAAGATGGCCAGCAAGGAAGGGCAGTTGGGAGGTTCCAGGCCTGCAAGGGAGGTCAGTTTGGGACAATCAAGCTTTCAGGGGAGGGCAGTTAGGGGTGACCAGGTTGGCAGAGAAGGGCAGCTGGGGGTGACCAGGACTGCAGGGGAGGGCAGTTAGGTATCAATCAGGCTGGCAGGGGAGTGGTTGGGTGATCAGGTTGGCAGGCAGAAGTGGTTAGGGGGTGATCAGGTTAGCAGGCAGGTGAGCAGTTGGGAGCCAGCAGTCCTGGATTGTAAGAGGGATGTCGAACTTCTCATTTAGGCCCAATCCAGATTGAAGAGGGTACAGGTTAGGCTCAGGGACACACACTACCCTATGCACAAATTTCATGCACTGGGCCTCTAGTAATAACTATAATATCTTTCTTTTTTTAAAAAAAATACTTTATTGATCTTTTACAGAGAGGAAGGGAGACGGATAGAAAGCCAGAAACATCGATGAGAGAGAAACATTGATCAGCTGCGTTCTGCACACTCCCTACCAGGGATGTGCCCACAACAAGGTGCATGTCCAGAATCGAACCTGAGACCCTTCAGTCTGCAGACTGCCACTCTATCCACTGACCCAAACCGTTTTCGGCAACTATAATATCTTATCCCACATCAAAGATTCTTAGGATCATGACTTCCTGAATAGTATATACTTTATGTCTACACATATGCTATTCTAGTCAATTTAAAATTTTTCTGTGCAAACTGTTGAAACAAATATATAAACAAAATAAAACTGAAAATCATTATTTTTAATAATTTATTTTAGTATAATTTAATGTGTTTGCACAATAGAGATGACGTAGGGTATATAAACATATTGATTGAAGGTGAAATCACATAAAATACATGTATTGCCTCACTGTTAAGTAATTTGGTGTTCTGAATTCCAGTATCATTTCATATAATAAAGTATAGCAAATGTATCACAAATGAAATGGACAGCAATAATATACTGGAAAAAATATTTGCATCATGTAGAGTAGACATATGATTTTATATTCTCTCTAAAACATGTCTACATGGCTTTTAATGTCTTAATAGGAATATGCATATACATTATGGATTATACATATACACAGAAAAATTAGATATTTACATTATACACACATATGTTTAAATAAAATTTTATATATTTAGTGAACTCTTTCTTGGCGAAATGATAGCTCATATTTTTGCTTCTGCAAATAATCGTACATTTAACATTGTTGAACAATAAATCCTGGAAAGCATCTTTAATTATTATTATTTGCTTTAAATATAAGCAAATATACCATCTCATATGACATTGAGAGTTCTAGAGTTAGCACATTTCCAAGATTGATTAATTAACAATTCATTAATATGAACAAAAGCCTAGATTCTTTCCATTTTTTCTGTTCTGCCATCCTCAGCATATTGGCTTTTATCTTTTTAAATTAATATTTCTTCACTTGTGTGTGTGTGTGTGTGTGTGTGTGTGTGTGTGTGTGTATGTGTGTGTTTGTGTATACTTAGTTATATACAATTTTATTTTATGTGCAGGTTCATGTATTTACCACCACAGCCAAGACAGATGAATGGTTCTGTTACCAAAGGAATCCTCATGTTGCCCTTAAGTAACCACAACCACCTCCTCTAGTATATTAATAAAGGCAACTCAACCTCCAGTCTCCAACTCCTCGCAGCCACTAAGCTTTCTTTAAATTTTATAAAAATGGAATCATATAGTATGCAATTGTTTGGCTTCTTTAATGTTCAGCATAATTACATAAGGAGGATAAGGAGATTCATCATTAATTAATTCCTCTTTATTGCTCAGTAGTATTATTGATGTGGATGTACAAGAGTTTGGTAAACCATTCCTCAATTGAAATGCATCTGTGTTGTTTTCAGTTTTCAGTTATAAAGATGTTATGAATATTCAGGTTTTCACACAATTTCAATTATGTTGAATATACATTTTCATTTCTCTGGGATAAATACCCAGGAGTGCAATTCCTGGGTTATATGGCATTGTATGTTAGTTTTTAGAACAAACTGCCAAACTGTTTTCCAAGGTGGTTGTACCATTTTACATGGTCATGAGCAACATATGAGGCATCCAGTTTCTCCACATCCTTCCCAGAATTTGGTGTTGTCACTATTTTTTATTTTGGTCATTCTTTCTTCTTTTTCTTTTTTCTGTTTCTCAATTGGTCTATTTATTTGAACTTGGTTTTTCATATGAGAAATCTTCATTTCCAACCAAAGGACTTGTATGCATATATATAAGTCTAACCAACAGACACACACCACGTGGGTGAGGGTGTGAGTGAGGGGGTGGGGAACAATGGGGGATAAGGACACATATGTAATACCTTAATCAATAAAGAAAAAAGTTTAAAAAAGAAATCTTCATTTTCATATTTTAGTATTCTTACCATTTCTACTGATAAAAGCCTAGATGACCCTTGTGCCCCCATGCCCTCACACCCCCACGTCATCACAAGATGCCTGCCACAAGATGGTTGCGCCCACATCATAATAAGATGGCCACCACAAGATGGCCACACCCATGTCATCACAAGATGGCTGCTACAAGATGGCTGGCAGGGGAGGGCAGTTGTGGGTAATCAGGCTGTCAAGGGAGGGCAGTTGGGGGCAAACAAGCTGGCAGAGGAGGGCAGTTTGGGATGACCAGGCTGGCAGGCAGAAAGGCAAGTGATTAGGAGACAGTAGTCCTGTATTGTGAGAGGGATGTCTGATTGCTGGTTAAGCCCATAGGGATCAGGCTTAAACGGGCAGTCGGACATCCCCCAAGGGGTCTCAGATTAGAGAGAGTGCAGGCTGGGCTGGGGACACCCCTTTAGGGCACAAGTTTCATGCACTAGGACTCTAGGATACTATCTAATAAGAGGGAATATGCAAATTGACTGTCACACTATAACAAGATGGCTGCGCCCACAGCAGAGGCAGAGATTTCATAACACAAGATGGCTGCATCCACAGTGGAGGCTGAGTTCTTGTAACGAGCCTTAACAAGCAATCAGCAGGGAACTGAGGTTGTGTGGGCTAGGGCAGGGGACCTGAAGCTGTGGCCCGTGCCTGGCAGGGCTTGACAGGGAACCTCAGGCTGCATCCCCCATCCAGCAGGGCTTGACAGGGGACCTGAGACCACACACCCCCCTACTGGCAGGACTTGCTTGGGTGGGGCTGGCCAGGTCTGGATCTACCCCAATGGGGTGGGGCTGGCTGGGTCTGGGTCTCGTGCAATTTTGAGGTGCACATGGGTGGGTGGGGACTTGACTCTGGTTCCTATGGCATGCTCCAGACTCTGACAGGAGGAAGATTTTCATATACATTTTACTAATTTTATTTCATCTCTGACACTTCTATTATAGAGAAAAGGCAAACATCAATATTAAAATATTTCCTCTAATTAATTCCCTTTTAATGTGCATGAATTTCATGCACCAGGTCACTAGTATTTAATAAAATGAAAAAGGACAGTGTGTATGCACATTGGACCTAAATGTATAAAAATAATTCTGTATTCATCTTGAGTATAAAACTAGCTTGCAAAATATTAATAAATATAGGCATGAAACATGGAGGATAATTGATAGTGATAAATACTAGAATAAAGTTTCATAAACTTTAATGATCTATACCAATGGGAATGTTTTTTATTTTAGAATGAATAGCTCCTGAAGTTTTTATTTAACTTTTTCTAATGATTAGTGATACTGAGCATCTTTTCATGCACTTGTTGGCCATCTGTATGTCTTCTGTGGAAAAAAGATGTCTAATCAGATCCTGGATTGTTTTTTAATACGATTGTTTTCTTTGTTGTTTTGGTGGTGGTTTTGCTATTGAATTGTGAGTTCTTTATATACTTTGGATAATAATCTCTTATCATATATGTGATTTTTAAATATATTTCCCATTCATTAGGCTGTCTTTCATTTTGTTGGTGGTTTTCTTTGCTATGCAAAAACTCTTTAGTTTCATGTACCCTCACCGTTGACTTGTAATTTTGTTCCCTTTACTTTTGGTGTCAAAGCCAAAAAAAAAAAAATCATCACTAAAACCTATTTAACCTATTTTAAGGAGCTTACCACCTATATTATCTTCTAGGAATTTTATGGCTTCAAGCCTTGCATTCAAGTCTTTAATGCATTTGGGTTAATTTTTGTGTATGGTGTAAGATAGTGGTTCAGTTTTCAAAACACCATGTATTAAAAGAGACGGTCCTTTCCCATTATATACTTCTGGTTTCTTTGTCATAACTTAACAGATCATCCTGGCATTGGTTTATTTTTGTGTTCTCCATTTTGTTCCATTGATCTATATGTCTTTTTGTGCTGATCACTATAGCTTTGTAACATACTTTGAAATCTGCAGGCCTCTAGGTGTGTGCCAAACCTGAGGCTGGCTTCAGAATGAAACTCCAGGACAAGAAAATTAGGCCTCTGTGGTAGGAAGTCCATGAATATCTCATTCAGCTCTTTGTGTCCTCAGGTAGTAGCCTACCAAGAATTCTCTCTGATAGTTACAATCCCATGGGACTCTGAAAAGGAAAGCAAGCCCTTTGGCCACCAGACAGGCAACCAAGGGGTGGTTCCTGGGTGGTATCTGCAAGACCTGAGCACCTGGTGCGTGTGAAAGCTCTGTCAGGGCCTCCAGGCTGGTTTGGCTCAGTGGATAGAGTGTTGGCCTGCAGATTGAAAGGTCCCCGGTTGGACTCCGATCAAGGGCACATGCCTGGGTTGTGGGCTGATCCCCAGAAAGGGGTGTGCAGGAGAAGCCGATCAATAATTCTTTCATTGATGTTTCTCTCTCTCTTCTCCCTTCCTCTCTGAAATCAATTATATATATCAGGGAGATACTATCTAGCTCTCTAGGATACATCAGAGGCAGTTCTCCTGGGAGAAGAACGCCCCGAAGCTCTGAGGTCTCTGGAAAGGATTACAGTCAGACCCAGGTGTGTTTAACCAGAAGCCTGCTGCACCAGCTGCAGCCCTGATGAGAAGCTAACACGCCTCTTTCCCAGAAAGACCGAGCTCCTCATTTGCTGCCTCTGGCTGTGTCCTGGGGGTGTGGACCATTTAAGAACTTTTTCTCTGCTGGTAACCAAGCGAGGCTAGGTCAAGAGAAGTTTTGCTGGTGGCAGCTGCAAAAAACCATGGCAGCAGACACGTGTCAAAGCTCCACACAAGAGATAACTGGTGTTTTGGAGCACAACCAAAAACTTGGACTCTAAAAACAAAAAGATGGCACCACAGGAGAACAAAGTGGAGAAAGAGTGTGAAGATGGTACCTACCGGTCTCCAAGGTAGAGAGTATCCAGCAGGACCTAAATGTGTGCCAAACCACACACCTGCTTCTCAGGCCAGCGCTCAACAGATATGCAGACGGGCAGATGGATCTAGTCCACAGCAAGTCTCTGCACCCCTCCATCAGTTCTCCACTCGGGGCCTAGACCTGGTGAGTCTTTGCGTGCACGTCTCTCTGGACTATGGGTCTTACCGTTGGTTTTCAAAGCTAGATATTTTGGGGAGCTGGGCCCCCAGGTGCAGATTTTAATTTGGGGCAGTGCCCAACATGGGGTTCAAACCCTTCACTCATCAAAGAGCAGCTTTAGATTTGAGTTTCCTAGACACCTTGGAGTGGGGTTTGTGGTGAAACTGTGTCCCAGCCTCTTCTACCTTTTTTCATGTGGTCCTTCTCTTGTTCACCCAAGAGTGAGTCTAGTGGCTCCAGCTAGTTTTAGGACTTTTTCAGAGGAAATTGTTGCATGTGTACCTGTAGATTTGGTGAGCAGGTGAGCTCAGGATCTGTAGAGGCAATGAGAACTGCCCCAGGAGTTAGATCAGTGGAGTCAGACCAGACCTGGGTTCAGCAACCAGCTACTTGAGTTCTGCCGAGGAAAGAGTTCAGAGCCAAGACTCAAATTATATAAGAACATTTATTTATAAAATCACAGAGGTGGAAGAATACTTTCATAGAAGAAATGGGTTTAGGAAACAAGTTATAGAGGCAAAGGAGCTTAGAAGTGAGAAAGGTAAAGCTGAAACACCTGGAGGAAGAGGGAGGAAAAGGGAGGAAGAAAGGCGCCAGCCTGCTCCCTGATGAGAGACCTGGGTTCTCGGTCCTTTTCCTACTGCTTTTAAGAGTGGGGATTTTGGGAGAGGTCCCAGGGAAAGAATTCAATAGAATATTCAGCAGCTTTCCAGGTGTATCCTGTCAGGTCTAGGTCTCCTCTGATTATTTAGTCAGTGCCAGGGCAGAGGGTCATTATCCAGTGCAGCTGGTCCTGAGGTCAGCCTTGGGGTCCCTTGTCTGGTTTTGCTACTTTTCTCAGCATGGAGGGGAAATGCAACTGAGGCTCAGATGTTATCTCTAGAGAGAAAAGTTCAGGGGATCCAAACCGCATGACCAGCTATTTGTAGGGGAGGTCTCTGTAGGCAAGGTCTACCCTACATTTGTCCATTGCTTTGCACCCGGGCTTTCTGCCCTGGTGACCTTCTGAACCTGACCCGTCTTCTTTGCTCTGCTCCTGTCTAATTGTCTACCACAGAGCCTTGTGCCTGTCATCTTGAATGGTGAGGCCGCACAACCTATTTACTACTAGTGCTTTTAACCCCCAGGCTTGTCTGCCATGGATGCAAGAGAGCTCCAGCAGCTCTCTGTCATCATTTCTTAAGAAACATTACTAGTAGGGAAATTACTGCAGCAAAGTAAATGAGCATTTTTAATGCTTGATATGTCTGTCTTATCATATAAGAGTCAGTAAAATTTTAGAATAGGTTTTAACATATTGAATACATTGTCCTTGCGCTAAGTATACATAAGATGATAGTCATTATCCATCAGGTCATGGTGCCTGTTCCAATTGTATCTGGCTCCCCGCCACCCTCAAATGAGCATTAGGCATAGGCTAGTGTGACTTACTTTTGGCTCATGTAAACATTTGCAAATAGAAGTATACATATACACATAGAAGTGTACTTCTTTATTTTTACCACTAAGGAAACCCAAAATAATAACATTAATTGGTTTATAACTTCTTTTTTTTAAAAAAACCCCATATTATAAGTCAGCAGATTTAGAGGGAATTTTAAAAATTTTATTATACTTATACTGTATATATTTATAATTTTGTATAAATAGGATTATTCCTTGTTTTATGAAATACAATTAATTTTAGATCTTCTAGCCCTGTTCTCTTCCATTGGTTTTTTCACATTTATTCCCCAGGAACATCAGAGTATGAAGCTATATTCCCTCACATACACAATATACACAATATACACATATACATGCATAATATATATGTTATACTTATGTATAATATATATACACATATAAACACAGATAAGTACATGATAACATGCACACATACATACCTTATATATGAATACATAAATGTGCCTACATAAATCTATCTAATTATGGGAATTTGCCTTTTTTTAACACTGAATTTAATTTTCAAGTTTGAGTTAATAAAGAGGAAAATAATAAAATTAACCACTCAAAGTACTAAAGAAAGGATAGTCATTCATACATACAGATAATATGAACAGTACTAAAAACCAATGCACGAAATCTGGGCATGGGGGTGTGTGTCCCTCACCCCCCCAATCTGGGACCCCTCGAAGGATGTCCAAGTGCCTGGGCCTAAATGAGCAGTCGAACATCCCTCTCACAATCCAGGACTGCTGGCTCCCAACCGCTTGCCTGCCTGCCTTCCTGATTGTCCCTAACCACTTCTGCCTTCAAGCCTGATCACCCCCTAACCACTCCCCTGCCAGCCTTTTTGCCCCTACCTCCCCTCCCCTGTAGGCCAGGTCACCCCTAACTGCCTGCCCCTGCAGGTCTGGACCCCCCCAATTGCCCTTTCCTGGAGGCCTGGGTCCCCCACAACTGCCCTTTCTTGCAGGCCCGGTCACCCCCAACTTTCCTCCTCTGCCTACCTGGTCACCCCTAACTGCCCTCCCCTGCTGACCATCTTGTGGTGGCCATCTTTTGTTTTGGAGTGATGGTCAATTTGCATATTACTCTTTTATTAGATAGGATAGAGGCCTTGTGCATGGGTGGGGGTGAGGGCCAGCTGGTTTGCACTAAAAAGTGTCCCAGATCAGGGTGGGGATTCACTTGGGGAGTGAGGTGGCTTGGGTGAGAGGCCTGAGGTGATTTGCAGGCTGGCCATGGCTCCAGCAACCAAAGCAGAGGCCCTACTATCTGGATTTATTTATCTTCTATAATTGAAACCTTGTAGCTTTGAGTGGAATCAAGCCTCCTGCTTGCTCCGTGGCTGCAGCCATTTTTGTTGGGATTTATTTGTCTTCTATAATTGAAACTTTGTATCCTTGAGCAGAGGCCAAGGCAGGGCCGGGCTGCAGAAACTTGGCTTCCCCCATTGCTGAGGGCAATTCAAGCCTCCTCTCTCTAGCTCTGTGGCTGCCAACATTTCTGTTAGGATATATTTATCTTCTATAATTGATACTTTGTAGCCTTGAGTGGAGGCCTGGCCCGCCAGGGTGTGCAGAAAGCTTGGCTTCCTCCATTGCCAGGGAAACCCAAGCCTCCTGCTCGATCTGTGGCTGCGGCCATATTAGTTGGGATTAATTTGCATACTCCTGATTGGGTGGTGGGCGTGGCTTGTGGTATAGCAGTTTATGGTTAATTTGCATATTACTCTTTTATTAGATAGGAGATACTAGTAGTTTCACTTCCAATTGATACAATTTTATTTACACATTTAAAATATAAAATGCATCTTAATTTGTCAAATCTCCTTCTCTTACAATATATTTGACCCCTTTATCCTTTGCTACCTCTCTCTCATCCCTTTTTCTCTATGTTAACCACCATACTGTTGTTTTTCTTGGCCACCATGAATAATGATGCATTGGACATAGAAGTATATAAAGCTTTACAAATAAAAGTTTTCATGTTTTTTCAGGTACGTATGCCAGAAGAGGTTTTCTGGGTCATATGCTAACTCTATTCTTAAGTTTTGGGGGAACCCCCATACTATTTTTCATAGTGGGTATACCAGTTGTCATTGCTATTAGCAGTGAATAAATGTTCCCTTTTCTCCACAACCTCTCCACCACTTATAATTATCTTGTTGATAATAGCCATTCTAACAGGTGTTAGGTGGTATCTCATTCTAGTATTAATTTGCATTTCCCTAATAATTATCCTATACTTTTGATGGCAACTTGGTTTTCTCACTCAAGTACACCTAGAAATTTGAAATCACTCTAAATAAAAATGTTATAGTGCTAGTTCACTCTATTTAATGGACACAGCATTTCATCATATTGATATACCATATTTTTTCACATTTAGTTTTTGAGTTAATTTATGTAAATTGTGAAATGATTACCACAATAACTTTAGTTAATATTCATCATCTGTGGAAATCCTTTTCACCGTCTGGAAGAGGCAGCACACAATGAATAGAGACTTAGAAAAGCATAAATTTGGGAAATGGGGGCCAGGCAGTAGCCAATCTCTAGTGGAATGACTGCACCTTGCTCTGGCCTGGCCATCCCTTTTATTAAGGCTATGGGATCCACCCATAGCCCCCAGGCAGGAAATTCCAACAACAGAAATACACAAAGAACAAACAGAGGTGTTTCAGTTAACAATGTTTTTAGCTCTGACCTTTCAGAGCAATTAAAGTTGTTTACCAGCCTCCTGGACTTCCTGTCCACATCTTTCTATTAGTGAGAGAAGATTGGTTTCCTACAATCATCTCATATAGAAACCCTAATTTCAATCTTTCTTGTCATGAGAATGAAATCAAATTGCAGCAGTTGGTCCAAGTCCTTTGTTTTGTAAACCAAAGAATTGATTCACATACAAAAAAATGTTTGGTGCAAACAAAATTTATTGGGAGATAGACAGATTTTCTGCTGTAAGAGGAAGCTCTTAAGCTGTTTGTTTAGGTATATCATATACCTTGCTAACTTTTGATCCGTCCCTTCAAAGAATTCTGGCAATATTCAGTTATTTCAAAACTCAAGTTCCTGTCTGCTGGGGTGTGGGTTGGGGATGGGGTTGGGAGTTGAGGGGGACCTGATTGAAGACTACCACTTCAGGTCCCAGATGATATTACTGTTCAAGTTGGGTCAAGTTTTTCCTGCCATCAAGGTTCCCACCTAGCTGGGTCTAGTTCTGGGTCCTTTATTTGTCTCCAGGTCTGCAAAGCATTACTTCCCCGCCCCACCCCTCCTTCTGTGTTTCCTTCCCCTCCCACTGTGGTCCCTGTCCCTGACTAAACCACCTGGCCTCTTTTTCTAGCTCCTCAAAAACACCTAGGATTTACTCTGTTAACTTCGATATAGTAGTGTTAATATTAGTCATTATGTTGTACATTGTATTTGCAGTATTTATCTTATAATTGGATATTTGTACTTTTTACTACCTTCTTCCAATTTCTCAACCCATCATTTCCTGCCTCCAGTAACCACAAATATGATCTCTTTTTCTGTGTATTTGTTTTTGTTGTGGTTTTGTTGTTTTTTGCTGGTAGATCACACACATAAGTGAAATCATACAATATTTATCTTTCTCTGACTTATTTCACTTAGTTTAATTCCCTCAAGTTCATCTATGTTGTCACAAATGTCAGGATTTGTTTCTCCTTTTTTTAAATGTCAGAATAATGTTCCCTTGTGTATATATTTCACACCTTCTTTATACATTGAGGGGCACTCCGGTTGTTCCATGTCTTGGCTATTGTAAATAATGCTGCTTTGTACATAAGGGTGTGGGGTGCAGGTATCTTCTTGACATAGTATTTTTAATTCCTTTGGACATATTCCCAGAAGTAGAATTGCTAAATCATATGTAGTTTTATTTTTTGAGGAACCTTAGTGTTGTTTTCCATAGTGGCTGTACCAATTTACAATCTCATTCAGAGTGTACAGAGATCCCTTTTTCTGTATATACTCACCAGCACTTGTATGGCTTGTCTTCTTTGATGATAGCCATTCTAACAGGTGTGAGATGATTTGTCATTGTAATTTTTATTTATATTTCCCTAATTATTAGTGATGTTGGACCCCTTTTTCCTATAATCTTTTTAGGAAAAAGGTATATTTAAGTTCCTTGTTCATTTTTATTTTTATTTTTTTATTATTTATTTATTTATTTATTTTTTAAAATATATTTTATTGATTTTTTACAGAGCGGAAGGGAGAGGGATAGAAAGTCAGAAACATCCATGAGAGAAAGACATCGATCAGCTGCCTCCTGCATGACCCCCACTGGGGACGTGCCCACAGCCAAGGGAAATGCCCTTGCCGGAATCGAACCCAGGACCCTTCAGTCCGCAGTCCGACACTCTATCCACTGAGCCAAACCGGTCTCGGCTCCTTGTTCATTTTTAATTGGATTATTTGTTATATGAGTTTTTACAAATATATTTTAGATATTAACCCTTTACCAAATATATAGTTTGCATATATTTTTTTCTGCTTCCATAGATTTTTTAATTTTGTTTATTTTGCTGTGCAGAAGCATTTTAATTTGGTATAGTCCTACTTCATTGTTTTATTTTCTTGCTTGTGCTTTAGGTATCTTGTCCAAAAAATAATTGCCAAAACCCAGTAGCTTTTCTTTTGTTTTCTTTTAGGATTTTTATTGTTTCCAGCTTTACATTTAAGTCTTTAATCCATTTTGAATTCATTTCTGTGAGTGGTATAAGAAAAGACTCTAGCTCATTTTTTTATAAAATTGCATAGAATTTAATATAATCTATGCACATCCTCCCCAAATACTTTAAATCATCTCTAGATTACTTATAATACTTAATACAATGCAAATGCTTCTCAATATAAACTGGATTGTTTAGGGAATAATGAAAAGAAAAAAGTTTGTACATGCTCAGTACAGACACAACCATTGTAGGCCTATCTACATAGTACTATACACATCAGTGGCAATGTAACATTTAAAAATATATATTTTTGATCCACAGTTGGGTGAATATATAGATGTGAAACACACATACACAGAAGTGCAACTGTATTTGTTATAGTTAATTGTATATTCTCCTCTCTGGTTGATTTTACCAAATTCTATTTGCCTGTGCTTTCCCTAAGCTGTTTTTCACATCATAGGTTCGGTTTTCAGCAGTGTTGATTCTTCAGCTATTTCTAGAGATATTTAAATTTTATGGTGACATAATTTTTCCCCTTAAAATATTTCTTTAGCTCCTCCAATTAATTTCTCCTTTTACATTTTAAAAATGTTGAGCCCAAGTTTTCATTTTCTGAGAGTGCTTTATCGTATGAAGTTTTATAATATTGGGTAGTATATTTTTCATCTGTATGTAGTCACATTGTGTTTATTCTCTTTTTTGTTGCAGATTTTTTTCCCCCAAAAAATAGCTTCCAGGTACTTTTTGTTTGTTTACATATCCTTAAATGGGCACCAGAATGAAGAACTGCTGTTGCCTGAAAAATAGATCAAATAAATTTTTTTCTTTTAACTATCTATGTATTTGAATCCCTAAAATTAACCCAGAGTGCTGTACAGAACTAAGTGGTATAGGTATATAAAATAGGCCCCCTTCACTTTATGCCATTCATTAATATTTTATAGTTACATTTAATTTCTATTTAATGCTTAGTTTTATTTACATGTACTTTACTTTGAAATAATGAGCCATAATGTAGGGAATAAATGTAATATGCTATCTCCATATTCTCATCCACAATTTATCTAACACCAACCCTCCTTCAGTTTTCCAATTCTACAGTGTCACTGTAGCTACTCTTGTCCCTGATACTAGTGACAGCCATGGTCCATTAGCCCAGTCTAACAGAGAGTTTTCACCTGATTTTCTTTCAACATACCACAACATTGACTATCCCTTTCTTTCTGAAACACTCCTCTCACTTAAATTCCTTTTTCAGGCTTCTTCTCCTATTTTAATAATCAGAATTCCCTCCATTCTCCTCCTTCCCACCCCTCACCCTGCCCGATACATAATGGAGTTGGGATTAGTCTGGATCTCTTATCTCTTCTCTATTTCAACCTACTTTCTAGATGATTTCCTCCAACCCTTTGGATTTAAATATACTATATATGCTCCTAACTCCTGAATTTATACTTTAAGTTCTGACATCTCTAAGTCCTATGCTTCTATATCCAAACTGTCTACATCATAGCTCTTCTTGAATGTCTCATAAACATCTCAAACTTGAATGTCCAAAAGAAAGTTCTGTGCACTGTTACCAATTTCATTTATCTTTCTCCTTCAGACCCTTAATCTCTGGAGTTTCATTGTTTCTTAAGAAACAATCACCCACTCAATTTATCAAACTAGAAATTGAGGATCCTCACTGTATTATTTCTCACATCTACACTCAGCAGCCAGAATGATTTTTTAAGCACATAGATCATGTCATTTTGACTTCCCTGCTAAATTTTTTCAATACTTTCTATTTCAATGATATTGAAATTACTTATCCCAGCTTTATTTAGTTCATGGGTCCTCATTTGTATTTCTGCCTCCCTCTAAAAACTCACCTTCACTCTTTCCTCACTCAGTAACTATATTTTGATAACACTGTTTTCTTTTCCTTGATAATTTCAAGCCCCTTCCCTTCACTGGACTTTACGTTGGCCCCTACAACTGCCAAGATTCTCTTCCCTATCTTTTTGAAAGGCAAATTTATTATCATCCTTTAGTTACCAGCTTAAATATTATGTCCTCAGAGAGGCTTTCATAACCATTTAAGGAAGGTTTCTTATCTATTATTATTATGGCATCATACCTAATAATAGACAAATATGTAAATTGACTGTACCTGCGCTATGCCCACAGCCAATCAGTGTGAGTATGCAAATTAACCCAACAAAAATGGAGGTTAATTTGCAAGCATAGGTGCCCAGCAACCTGGGTCCCGGGAACTTTCTCAGCACCCAGGTCACTCCGAGGTAGGCCCATGTGGGTCCTCAACAACCTGGGAAGGGCCTGAGCCAGGGGTCTCCTGGGCAGGGGAGGAGCTGGGTGATCAGACAATCTGAGGGAGCTGGGGGTTCCTGCTCAGGCCCCAAGCCTCAGCTAGCCAGAGGCTTGGGGCCTCAGCAGGAGCAGAGCCAGTGATCAGAGGTAGCTGGGGCTCCCCTGTCTGGGACAGAGGCTTGGTACCTGGGCAGGGGCAGAGCCTGGTGATTGGAGGGAGTAGGGGGTCCCCTATCCAGGCCCCAAGCCCCAGCCAGAGGCTTGGGGCATGGGCAGGGGAGGAGCCAGGCGATCAGGTGAATCAGAGGGAGCTGGGGGGCCCTGCCTAGGCTGGGAGGCTTTAGGCCTTGGTAGAGCTGGGACCAGAGATCAGAGGTGATTGGTGTGAACTGCAGAGGAAACACCGTTACTGACTGCTAATTGGCTAAGCTCCCTGTTTGCCACTGGTAATATTCTTAGTAACTTGGGTATAAGAATCCAAAAAGGTGATCTAGAGTTTTTCCACCACAGTTTTTCCTTTTGTCTGGAGAAAAAAGGAAGGTCTGCTGTTAGAGAGCTAAGAAATGTCATATCTTGCCCTAGCCAATTTGGTTCAGTGGATAATGCCTAGGCTTGCCGACCACAGGGTCCCGTTCAAATCTGATGTTTCTCTCTGTCTTTCCCTTTCTCTTCCACATTCTCCAAAAATCAATGGAAACATATCCTCAGGTGAGGATTAAAAAAATAAATCTCATATCATATGAAAGACACATCTTGAAAATGCTTAAAGAAAGTTGCCATTTTTTTATGGTGAAGGGACTGAAGAGTCTGGTTAATGAAAATACCTTGGTGGCTGCGGTGACTGGCAGTGGCTGTAGCAGCAGGGAGATGGGGCTGGTGCCTTCCCCTGATCAGCCCAGTCGCCTTAGCAGGACTTCCCCTGAGGAATGCCAATATGTGAGAGGGGGCAGGCTGGGCTGAGGGACCCTCCTCCCCCAGTGCATGAATTTCATGCACCGGGCCCTTAGTTTATTATAATTGTAATCATCTTTTATTTTATTTTCTGTGTGTTTGAGGATAGGGACCTCACCTGTATAATTTAAAGTATGATACACAGCTCCGGCATCCTATCTAATAAAAGAGAAATATGGAAATTGACTGTACCTCCGATCAAGCCATGCCCACCAGTCATGCCCACCAGCCAATCAAGAACAAATAAACCCCAACCAAGATGGCTGTGGTCACTGAGAGCAGAAGGGAGTCTAGGGTTGCCTGGGTGATGGAGGAAGTCATGCTTTCTGCCTGCCTTTTCCAGCCTATGCCTCCACTCAATGCGACAAAGTTTCAATTATAGAACATATATCCCAACAGAAATGGTGGCAACTACAGAGGTGGAGGGAGCAGAGGCTAGAGTTGCCTGGGCGATGGAGGAAGCCAAGCTTCTGAAGCTCTGGCCGGCCTAAGCCTCCACTCCAGGCTACTATGTTTCAATTATAGAAGGTAAATGTTCCAACAGAAATGGCTGTCACCAGGGAGCGAGCAGAAGGCTTGGCTCTGCTCCAGGCTACAAAGTTTCAATTGTAGAACATAAATTAATCCCAGATTCCAGGGCCTCCACTTGGGTCGCTGGGAGGCATGGCCGGCCTGCAAACCACCATTGGCCCCTCGCCTACGCCACCCCATGCCCCAAGGGAACCCCAACCATGATCCAGGACACTCTTCAGGGCAAACCAGCTGGCCCCCACCCATGCATCAGGCCTTTATCCTATCTAATCAAAGAGTAATATGCAGATTGACCATCATTCCAACACACAAGATGGCTGCCCCCATGTTGTCAAAGATCCTGCCCCCATGTGGACACAAGATGGCCACTACAAGATGGCCTGCAAGGGAGGGCAGTTGGGGGCAATCAAACCTGCAGGGGAGGGTAGTTAAGGGTGACCAGGCCAGCAGAATTAGGGAAGTTGGAGGCAAACAGGCTGGCAGGGGAGCAGTTAGACATCAATCAGGCTGGCAGGGGAGTAGTTAGTGGGTGATCAGGCTGGCAGGCAGGCAAGCAGTTGGGAGCCAGTAGTCCTGGATTGTGAGAATGATGTCAGACTGCCCGTTTAGGCCCAATCCGAGTGGTAGTGGGCCTAAACGGGCAGTCTGACATCCCTCGAGGGGTCACAGGTTAGAGAGGGTACAGGCTAGGTTGAGGGACTCTCAGTTCATGAATTTCTTGCACCGGGCCTCTAGTAATATCTATAAGTCTAGATAAAGACTCTAGAGACCCTAAGCATTTATAAGAGGATAGAGCCCTCTCCACCATATACTAAATTTAATACATACAAAAGTACAAAATAAGTTTGAAGCATTTAAATGTCTGAACTTTATCATGATGACTGTTTTGAGTAAATAACATGGTAAACATTATAATTTTTCTTATATTATTAGTGACCTTACTTTGATTGCACTTTAAAGGTGTACTTAGGTTTGTCTTGTAGTTATTCTAATATTGCTTAATAAGCAGTTTTTATTAATAAATGAAGAAATGAGTGAATGGACATTGTAAATTTGTTTTCTCATGTATTAAGGAAAGGAAACTGCTCAGTTCTTATACTCAGAAATCCCTTTCCAAAGTGTGTGAAATTCTCAAAATATGATAGGAAGTATGTTTTTGATTCACAGAAGGGTGCAAAAAAATCCTTTATGATCAACTGAATATTGGAAACATGACAACTTTGTTGCCAAACAATGATAATGTTGGTAATGGAAGAACTCACAGGGGGAAATAGTTAATGGTGAAAGACGATGCTGCCTCTGCTCTTACTGTAGCAGCTGTATGTTTTTTGAAGATTGTGAGAAAAGTAACTGAAGAAAGAAGCTACTCATAAGAGGAGAGGATAATCCCAAAATTAAGGATACAAAAGGATAAGATTCCAGTTATTATAGGACACTGTGCTGATTATTATTCTTACAGAAATCTTTTATTTTTTCAAAATAAAAACAGTTTAAGGGATTGGTCTTCCGAAGTTTGCTGACCACATAATCAACTCCAAAAATTGGATAGCATGGAGTTTTTAGGTAATATGTCATCATTGTTTTCAAGAGGAGCTCAATATTTTTTTCTCAAGGACGATTTTAGTTTCAAGGTTGTTCTTATTTTTGACATTATCAGTGGCCACCCACCATCTGTCCTGAATAATAACAAGGACATGAACAATGCTTTTGCCTCCCTTCAATATTCAAAAATCTAAAGCAAGTAATGATCCTGGGAGATGTTGCTATTTTTCAGGTTTATTACATAGGCAAGTGTTTTTGACAGACCAATTGCAGTGTTACATAACAGCATGCATATCTATATATATATATAAAAGGCTAACATGCAAAGTGCCCCCTCAGGAGTTTGGGAGACAGGGAGTTTGATCACTTGCTATGACATGTGCTGACCACCAGGGGGTGACGTGGAATGAAAGAAGGCCCTGGCTGGCAGGGCAGCTGGCAGCAGGAAGGAAGGCCCCATCTGGCAGCAGGAGATCGGTCCTGATCACCAGCCAGGCCTAGGGACCCTGCCGATGCATGAATTTCATGCACCGGGCCTCTAGTAGTATTATAATATTAGAAGTCCATATCATAAGAGGTGCCTTTATAAGTGGCACTGATAAACCTAAGAAATAGTTAAGTGGTATGGGCATGGAGAGAGTGTTGCATGTCTTTTGCCTTCTTATTGTTTATGCCTTTTATGGATTTGGTGTGGAGACAAACTCATCTTGCCACATTCACAAACTTAAAAGTCAGCTTTGACATAGAAGATTAAAGTGCTTTAGTCTCATAAGGAGGAGATTTCTGTTAATGATCTTTTGACACTGAAACAGTGTAGCATGGGTGAAAGGAAGTAACATGATAAAACAAGTGTCAGAATGAATATGTGTAAATC
This sequence comes from Antrozous pallidus, assembly GCA_027563665.1. Classification (NCBI taxonomy): domain Eukaryota; kingdom Metazoa; phylum Chordata; class Mammalia; order Chiroptera; family Vespertilionidae; genus Antrozous; species Antrozous pallidus. The sequence goes on from CM050517.1 coordinate 56,337,857, forward strand.
TACAAATTAACCATATCTGAACTATTAGGTAGGTATATTTTATTGTTTATTTTGATCAATTTCCCTGACTGGCTGGATGAGGAACAATATTGCGAATCTGCCCCTGCATTACTAGCTTTCCTGAATTACTATTCACAGTTTAGAATCAAGACTGAAACAAAGGTGGTTGTTTCTTATTACAGACAGCATCAGTGCAGCTGTTCCTTGCCTTATTAGGCCTCACACTCTGCAAGTTAACATTGACGTTTACTGTACAAATAAACATAGGAGTGATTATTTACATTATAAAATCATATGTAATTTTTAACAAGCCCTTCTCCCAACTCATAAAAAATGGAAATCAATTAGTAAAATGTTAATTATTTAACCTTTAGGATCATAACTATTAGGTTTTTTTGTGAGGTAAACTTGGTTTTGGAAATTAGTACTGATGACAAGTCACTTAACTATAGTTCAGAAACCCATCATGTTTGTATGAAATAAAGGCTTAAACACAATTCACAGCTTTCCTAGAAGCAAGCAGAATTTCCTTGTTGCTGAAGTAATGTGATCAGATATTCTAGTTTTTGTATTCCTTCACACATTACCAGAGTCTGCACATGCTGTGAGCAGCTAAGAGTAGAGGTGACAGGTAGACCAGAATATAATGAATTATGGTAATCCTAGCAAGAAGTAACGGAAGCGCATCCAAGGGTTTTTCTTTCCCTTGGAGACTCAGTGAGATATATCCCAGAAAGGCTTCTAGGATGATAATAAGATGACTTTGCAACCTGATTAATATGGACATCAAAAACAAAGCTCAGAATCTAAAATCAGTTCAGCGTTATGAGCCCTGAGACATTGAGGAGAATGTAGTAGATGTCAGAGGGAAGAACTAAAAAGAAATATAAAGATTGATGTTGAGGAGACCCTATGAGTAATAATTTAGTCTTGTCTACATTTAGCTTTAAAAAGTTGGATGACATCCAAGCCTGAATGTCACAGAGACTGTTATGTGGCGTGCAGAAAGCCATCATAAGGCCCAAGGGGACGGGAAACAGACCGAAGTGTCATCTGTGCTTATTTGACACAGAAATGTATTGCCTCCAAAGCCAACATTCATAATAAATAAGCAGATACAAGCAGAAACTATATATTTATATTTCATTTCATATATAAATAAGCAAAGAACTTATTAAATTACTATTCCTTTTGTTTCATATAAATACAAGTATATTCCATTATTTAAAGGACACAATCCTACCCTCAAAAAGCTTATATTTCAAAAACAGTTACAGTGTGAATGATTTGCAGTTATAGTTTACTGTTAAATTGTTCTCTTTGTTTTCCAGAATATCCCATGAACTTCCAGCTACTTTTTTCTCCTTCATTCCTTTTTGAGATTCTGTTGCAGGGTTTAAGAAAACTGATGTTTATATAATAATGAAGGCTGAAATATTGAGGATTGTAGACCTCTATAATTAATGGGCCATAAAGTTCTGTCATTTAAAATAAATTTATTCCTAAAGAGAACGTTTTTTTTTTGGTGTGTGTAAAAACTATAATGCATTAAAAATGCTTAAAATGAAATTTTGTTTTTCTGTAACAGAAAGGAAACTAAATCTAGAAAGATTCCTGGAATAGAATCCTGAACTTGTAGTGCTATGTTTGTTCTTGCACAGGAGGAAAGGCTGTGTCCACAGAACAGAAGCATGCAGAGGGATGCCAGATTTGATCAGTCTTCTAGATGTTGGCTGCTAACTAATTGGTTTGTGCTGGGTTTCAGAATTGTGGTTTGAATCACTGTAGCCTGCCAAACAATTTCTTTTTTTATTTTTCCCTGGAAGTGTTATTTCTACGATTAGATTTTATTGTCTTGCTTAGATGGTCTAAAGCTATTGTCAGACAGCAGTGAACTTGGCTTATCCTCAGTCTTGCCAATATTTGTATAGGATGTTTCTTGATCTGTTCTTTTCATATTTTACCTATGAATCTTCTAATCAAGGATTATCTTGAGTTCTATTAGCTAGCTAAAATATCTCTACTTCTTGAATTTTACACTGGCAATATGCCTATGTGAATTTTCATCAGTCAATACATTTAACTTCTTGACAATGATAATGATTAAGAAATTTTCCTTCCTTTTACAGTCCACATTTTGCTGATACGTTGTGTCCTTTTTAAGTAGCATAATGTGGTACATTATTTTAGTGCCTCTATAAGAATCCTTGTGTAATTTTAGATACCTTCTACAAATTAGGCTTTTATATTTATAAGATCTTGTTGAATTTGATTCAGGATCATGTGCTGCATACCTATTTAAAAATCATAGAATTTCACTGATTTTATTTATGTTTTAAATTGGAGGTTTTAGTCCAGTTATGCAATTTATGAAAATGCTTACTTGGCGTTAGTTTAACTTAAGTAAGTGGACAATAACTTGCCTAATATAATCACTTGTTTAGGAAAACGGTAGTTATTTATGATTTAGCTACATTTATATGCCAGGTGCAATCACAGAAAGGGTCACCAAACCTATTCCTTTTACCATAATTGAATTTCCAATTCATTGAGGGAGATCTGATTTAATGTCTAAATAAATGCTCTAATTTGGGGTGGCAAACTACTCATTGTGAAAGCAAGTAGTTTCTTGGTCTGTTCAGAATGTGTCAAAATTTATGTCCTAGAGTGTGCACTAAGAAAAAAAGAAATTAGGACATATCCAAGGAGAATGGAGAATACATTGTATGATATTGTGTGATCTTAAAGTGTTCCAATTATAGATAAAAACTGTAGCTATATTTCATGCATATGCCAAACCTTTTAACTTCATATTTTCAACTTCTATAATTATCCTGCTATTTATAACAATTGTAGCAATTTTTAAAAATCCATTAAGAAATATTATACCTTTACTATATGGTTTAAAAAAGGTCAAATTTTTTTGTGATAAAGTCTTCTGAGAAAGCTGTAGATCATATTTAAATTCCTTGCTAATTGTGTTAATAAGGTTAATCATGGATCATAACATAACAATAAAATGTGAGTTTATAAACACAACTAGAGGCCTGGTGCATGAATGCAGGCACCAGTGGGATCCCTTGGCCTGGCCTAAGAGATTGGGCCAAAATTGCTCTCTGACATCCCCTGAAGGGTCTTGGATTGGGAGAGGGTGCAGGCCAGGCCAAGGGACCCCACCGGTGCACAATAGGGGCTGGGACTCAGGAGGTTGGCCAGCTGGGGAGGAACTGCAGGAGGGCTCCAGGATGTGTCCAGCCCATTGTGCTCAGTCCCAGTCTTCCAGATCCCAGCAGCAAGCTAACCTACCAGTCCATGGTGGTCAGTGCACATCATAGTCAACAGTTGAGTGGCCTTAACATATCATTAGCATATTATATTTTGGTGGAATGGCCTACCAGCTGACCAGACATTTAGCATATTAGGCTTTTATTATATAGGATTATAGGAACACCATTTCATGTATTTTTTCTTAATACTGTTTAGTATCTTCCAAACAAAGATAATAAAATTGCTTCAAATGGCTATTCCCATAATTTTCATCCTATCTAATAAAAGAGTAATATGCAAATTGACCATAACTCTAAGACACAAGATGGCCACCCCTATGTGGTCAAAGATGGCTGCCCCCATGTGGACACAAGATGGCTACCGCAAGATGGCCAGCAGGGGAGGGCAGTTGTGGGAAGTTAGTTATGGGCAGAGGAGGACAGTTGGGGGTGACCAGGTCAGCAAGGGAGGGCAGTTGGGGGGGGGCCCAGGCCTGCAGGGGAAGGAAATTGGGAGGGACCAGGCCTGCAGGGGAAGACAGTTGGAGGGTACCAGGCCTGCAGGGGAGGATAGTTGTGAGTGATCAGACCAGAAGGGAGGGCAGTTAGGGGTGACCAGGCCAGCAGAGGAGGGCAGTTGGGGGAGACCAGGCCAGAAGGGGAGGGCAGTTGTGAAGGACCAGGCCTGCAGGGGAGGACAGTTGGGGGGACCAGGCCAGGAGGGGAGGGCAATTGGGGGGGGGAACCAGGCCAGTAGGGGAGAGCATTTGTGAGGTACCAGGCCCGCAGGGGAGGGCAGTTAGGGGTGATGAGGCCTATAGGTGAGGACAGTTAGGGGCAATCAGGCTGGCAGGGGAGCAGTTAGAGATATGAATCAGGCTACCAGGGGAGTAGTTATGGGGTGATCAGGCTGGCAGGCAGAAGTGCTTAGGGGGAATCGGGCAGAGGCAGGTGAGCGGTTGGGAGGCAGCAGTCCTGAATTGTGAGAGATATGTCCAACTGCCCGTTTAGGTCCTATCCAACTGGGATTGGGCCTAATGGGGAGGCAGACATCACTCAAGGGGTCCCAGATTGGAGAAAGTGCAGGCTGGGCTGAGGGACACCACTTATACACAAATTTCATTCACTGGGCCTCTAGTATAATAATAACAAACAATTTCCGCCAAACATTTATAAAGGCTTTTTTAATGCACCCATAGTTCATCTACCAAATGGTGCAATTAAGGAAATTTTGTTTCAGGCCAAAATAGGGTATGTGGAATATCTGAAATAGATGTGTACCCTATTATTGGTTAAGTAGTGACTATTCTTTGTTTTCTTAAGTTTTATCCCTATTTATCTGTTTAGAAGGATTTCTTCGTTTTAAATGCTCTGTAGTTCCTTTTGTAAAAATAATCCTTTCTGGGTGAAATTTGAAAGTAAAGACAATGACCTCATGTATGTCATATCATTTTATCATATATTTTATACAAAGAAGCTATACTTCCCTCTCCATGAACATAATCCATAATCCTTTCTTTTGTTCTATGAATTAGCACATGATTGTGCTTATAGGATTAAATTTATTTTGTTAAATATAGGATAAAGTTATATCCATAGTTTTAATCACAGTTTTCAAAATAATGTCTCAATTAGTCTATTGACCCCTGATTAATTACAATAAAAATTTGGTTCCTCTTTTAAATGGTTTTATTCCCAATGGCTTTTCTGTACCAGTTGTTCTCTGATAAAAAGGATTTCTGATATTTTTGCACTCTAAGAATTATCCCTTAGATAAAGAAGAAATGGAATTAACTTATTATTGAACTCCAACTGTGGGAGATGTTTACTTTTCTTAATCCTTACGACACCTGCATAAGGTAATATTTTCATCATCTTATGCTCCTGGAAAATGAACTTCAGATATAATAAATAATCTATCTCAGGTCACACAGCCTGTGAAAGAGCTGAAATTCCAGCCCTGGTCCCTCAGATTCCTAAGCTTTGCCAGCTTTAAACAGCTTTGGGAATGATCTGCAGGAACACTTACTTATATTGGTTCAAGGAGTGAGAAACAGAGATGCTATTATTAGAAGTAAAAGTTAAAATATGTGAAAATATTAGAAATATTGTTCTTGATCAATATCCACACAATGAATAGAACAAAGATCATCCTGATGCCATTCCATAATATGCTAATTATCTTAGTAATTTTAATAATGGGATATGATTAATTTACATAACTGGAAATTCTAAAAAGTATTCTAAAATAAAGACTGACACACATTACTTTTGTGTTAGTTGAAATATTCATTTGCATTTGAACTTTCCCAACTTCACTTGATAAAAGGCTATTCAGTGTAATGGGAATAGTAAAATCAGTGTTGGTGAGAGTTACATCGTTTTTTTAAACGTTTATTTATTTTTAATTGAATTTATTGGGGTGACATTAGTTAATGAGATTCTGTAGGTTTTAGGGATACAATTCTACAACACATCATCTGTACATTGTTATTGTGTGTCCAACACCCCAAGTCAAGTATCCTTCCATCATCATTTATTCCCCCTTTACTTTATCTTACCTCCTCTAACGTCTTTTTCCCTGTGGTAATCACCAGGCTGTTGTCTGTGTATGAGGTGGTTTTTCTATGTGTGTTTTTTTATGACATTTAAACTATCCAAGTTCAAGGGTGAGTTGACTTTACTATCTACATCAGAGATCAGTGATATAAGGCCATGGACCAACTCTGCCCATCCATCTGTTTTGTATATAAAGTTTTATGGGAACTCAGCCACATGTGCATTATCCCATGGCTGCTCTCAGGGGGCCCCAAAAAGCCGTGTGATTGGGACTCTCTGGCCCTTTGTGGAAAAAGTTTGTCTACAACCCCTGCTGTACATTAAAGCTCCAGAAACAATGCTAATTTGCCATGTTCATAATATTCGAACATATTCTCTTCTTACGAGCCACATTTATATTTAGTGCCATTCAAGAAAATGAGTTTTGAGAATTGGTGTTAAGCAGACTTCAGAAATCTCTTTCCAGACAACCATCAACCTTCACTTTTTCTCACAAAATTCCTTTTTTCTCTCCCTTTCTTCTCTCTGTTTTAAAATATAATTTCCTCTAAGTCCCCGGGATTGTATTTAAGAATTGCTTTATTTATTATGAGCCTGATGCATTGAATGTTTTCACAGAATGGTGTGTGCCCTGGCACATTATCTTGTTGAACTATTCAATTAAATATGATAATGTTGAGCACATTGACACTATTAAACACTCAGGTGAATGAGCAATTCACTGTGAAGTGCAGAAATATTTAAAGTCATCTGCACGCCTACAAGCAATATTTATTTTTATATAAGTACTTCAGTGAATGATACATGCTAGAAAAAAACTACCAAGAAATTAGAATATATAATGGTTTAAAAAATATCAGAGAAATTATATTTTGTATTTGTTTTCTGACATTGTTTCTTGGCAAAAAGAAAAATATACAGTAAAGCTTTTTCCCTAACATCTATAAAGTGGTCCAAGTTTACAAAGCATTGCACACAACTCATTTTATATGGAGTGTGTCACCATAGTTCCTAGCCTTCCTTCAAAATGTATTATTTGGAGGCATTTTCCTTAGGTTCAATATCTAATTAGTACTATTCCATTAGATTTTGTATCATTTATATTGAAACCTTTTTTTCTGGAAGTTGAAGAGTTAAAATGCATGTTATGCTGCTCAGAGAATGTTTGGCTGTGAAAGCCATGCTTTAGGAAATCTGGGGGCTCAAAAATAAAGGAGGTTGTTGATCAATGGCATGTGGGTGGCAACTGAAGAAAAAGAACCCCTTAAGATGTGCTGGAAATGCAAAATAAATGACAAGACTTTGACCTTGAGGTCTTTGTTTCTGAAAGTTACTCTTACTGAAAAGGCTCTTGTTCTCTTGGAAAGGTCCTGTTTTGTCAGCAAAGTGCTGGAACTCTTAATTGTTTACTATGATTTAGATAGAAATGAAAGAAGGTAGAACTGCTTAGGAAATCTTCAAAATGATTTAAGCCTATTTTAACTTAAAAATTTTTAAATAGGATATTTATTTGAGATCATTGTTTTTTAAATTACTAATATACTTTAGTCTTTGGAAACATTTTAGATTCACAGCAAAATTTAATAGAAAATACAGAGAGTTTTCTACATATCTAATCCTATTCCTCCAGCCTGCCCTCAGCATTCACTATCTCCAACAAAATGTATATTAGTTAAAATCGATGAACCAACATTGACACATCTTTACCAACTAAGGTTCAGAAAAGACCTAAGTAAACAGGGAGCAATACCATCATCATGGGTCAGGAGATTTAATACTATTACAATGTCAAGTTTTTACTAATTGACCTATAGAGTCAATATAATCCTAATCAAAACCCTAGTAGGCTTCTTTGTAAAGATTGACAAACTAATTCTAAAATTCATGTGAAAATATAAATACTCTAGAGTAACCAATACAACTTGAAACAGAACAAAAATTGAAGGACTAATTCTATCTGATTCTAAGGCAACTATTTTCTTTCAATACTGTTGTTCCAACTGCCTTCTTGTTTACATTTTTATTTTTAAACTAGAGGCCTGGTGCATGAAATTTGTGCACAGATGAGAGGGGTTATCCCTCAGTCCAGCCTGCACCTTCTCCAATCTGGGACTCCTCGAAGGATGTCCAACTGCCCAGTTTAGACCATATCCTGGGCAGTTGGACATCCCTCTTACAATCCAACACTGCTGGTTCCCAAATGCTTGCCTGCTTACCTTCCTGATTGCCCTTAACCACTTCTGCCTGCCAGCCAGATCACCCCCTAACCACTCTCCTGCCAGCCTGATTGATGCCTAACTGCTCCCCTGCCAGCCCATTTGCCCTTAACTGCCCTCCCCTATGGGCACAGGGAGAATGACAGCATATGTGTCTCTATATAACATGTGTTATGCTCCCCCCTAATTGCTCTCCCTTGTAGGCCTGGGTCCCCCCCATCTGCCCTTCCCTGCAGGCTTGGTTACCCCCAACTTCCCCCCTCTGCCAGCCTGGGCACCCCTAACTGCCTTCCCCTGCAGGCTTGATCACCCCCAACTGCCCTCCCTTGCAGGCCTGGTCCCTCCTAACTGCCCTTCCCTGCTGGCCTGATCGTCCACAATTGCCCTCCCTTGCTGGCCATCTTGTGGTGGTCATCTTGTGTCCACATGGAGGCAGTCATCTTGTGTGTTGGAGTGATGGTCAATCTGTTTATTACTCTTTTTTTAAATGGGACTAGAGGCCAGGTGCATGAAATTTATGCAAAGGTAGTGTCCCTAGGCCTGGCCAGTGATCAAGGCTGATCAGGATCTTCCAGCTGCTATCCAGAGCCTCCTTTCCCCATCTGCTTGCTGCTGGCTGCTGGCCAGGGCCTTCCTTCGTTCTGTGCTGCCCCTGGTGGTCAGCACATGTCATAGTCAGTGATAGAACTCCCAGTCTCCCATTTGAACTCTCGTGGGGACACTTTGCATATTAGCCTTTTATATATATACTAGAGGCCTGGTGCATGAAATTCGTGCATGGGGTTGGGAGGGTTGTCCCTCAGCCCAGCCTGCACCCTCTCCAATCTGGGACCCCTTGAGCCATGTCCACCGGGATCAGGCCTAAACAGGTAGTTGGACATCCCTCTCACAATCCAGGACTGCTGGCTCCCAACTGTTCGCCTGCCTGCCTCCCAGATTGCCCCTAACTGCTTCTGCCTGCCAGCCTGATCATCCCCTAACCACTACCCTGCCGGCCTAATTGATGACTAACTGCTCTCCTGACAGCCTGTTTGCCCCCAGCTTCCCTCCTCTGCTGGCCTGGTCACCACTAACTGCCCTCCTCTGCAGGCTTGCTTGCCCCCCAACTGCCCTCCCTTACAGGCCTGGAACCTCCCAACTGCCCTCCCCTGCTGGCCTGATGGCCCACAACTGCCCTCCCTTGCAGGCCTGAAACCTCCCAACTATCCTCTTCTGTTGGCCATCTTGTGTCCACATGGGGGCAGGATCTTTGACCACATGGGGGCAGCCATCTTGTGTGTTGGAGTGATGGTCAATCTGCATATTACTCTTTTATTAGATAGGATAGAGGCCTGGTACATGGGTGGGGGTCAGCTGGTTTGCCCTGAAGGGTGTCCCGGATCATGGTTGGGGTTCCCTTGGGGCGTGGGACAGCCTGGGTGAGAGGCCTGTGGTGGTTTGCAGGCTGGTCACACCCCCTAGCCACCCAAGCGAGGCCCTGGTATCTGGGATTTATTTTATGTTCTACAATTGAAACTTTTTAGCCTGGATTAGAGCCATGTCTTCTGTTCATTCTGTGATGGCAGCCATTTCTGTTGGGACATTTACTTTCTATAATTGAAACACAGTAGCCTGGAGTGGAGGCCTAGGCTGGCCAGAGCTGCAGAAGCTTGGCTTCCTCCATCGTCCAGGCAACCCTAGCCTCTGCTCTCTCCAGCTCTGTGGCTGCCACCATTTCTGTTGGGATATATCTTCTATAATTGAAACTTTATAGCATTGAGTGGAGATGTAAGCTTCCAAAGGCAGGTGGAGAGCTTGGCTTCCTTCATTGCCAGGAAAACCCAAGCCTCCCTCCTGCTCTCAGTGGCCACAGCCATCTTGGTCGGGGTTTATTTGCTCCTGATTGGCTTATGGGCATGGCTTGTGGGCATGGCTTGATCAGAGGTACAGTCAATTTGCATATTACTCTTTTATTAGATAGGTATAGAATATGTAAATGAGAAATGTGCTGTCATTCTCCCTGTGTTTCTATCTAACATGTGTTTTTAAATCTGGCAGCTTATTAGATTTTCCCATAGCCCTCATTTTGAGCAATTTGATTATGATATGCCTTAATTTTATTTTCTTATTGTCCTTGCAATTTGTGGAACATATTTGATCTCTAAGTTTATACTTTTTATGAAATTTGAAAAAAATGTTCAGTTATTTCTACAAAACTTTTTTCTGTCCTTCTCCTCCTCTTCTTTTTTAAAGTCTTCACACATATATGTTAGGTCTCTCGAAGTTGCCATAGCTCATTTTTTAAACAGCTCTACTATGATTAAATTCACATATAAAATAATTCAACAAAGTATATAATTCAGTGGTTTTTATTATACATCTCTGTGAATATGCTAAAAACCATTGAGCTTTGATATTCTAAAAATGCTGAATTGTGTTTATTTTTAAATTATTTTCTGTGCGTTTTTTTGGATAGTTTCTTTTGTTATGTTTTCAAGGTCACTATTTTCTTTTCTTTTACAATATGTAATCTGCAAGTTATTTTATCCATTATATTTTTCATTTCAGACACTATAGTTTTATATCTAGAAGCTTGATTTGCATCTTTTATGTACTATATCTCTAACTTTTAAAATTTTAAATGGATTAAAGTTATAATGATTCTATTAATAACTTTATTCTTTCTAACATTAATTTTGCATCAGTTTCAGTTGGTTGATTTATTTCTCATCATTATGTTACTAGTGCCCCATTGCACAGATTCGTGTACATTGAAAGGAAATTAACTAGAATGTGGTCAGCAGGGCAGGACTGGGTAAGATGGGTCAGACATGTCCTGGAGAAAACCTTCCCCCCCCCAACAATTCCTCCCTGGCTGGCCACACCTGGGGTGGCACAGAGGCTCAAAGGGCATCTGCAGAGTGAGCAGAGTCCCTCTGAAAAGTGAGGTCCCTCAGCCTAGCCTGCAGGGATTGGGCCAAAACTGGATCTCTGACCTCCCCTGCCTGGTCCCATATTGTGAGAGGGAGGTTCTCTGGTGACACACCTCGGAATTGGGCTCCCTCCTCTGGTTCCGGGTTGCATCAACCAAGAAACACCACTGCCAAGTCACCACAGCTCAGAAGCTCCTGCATTGAGCATCTGCTTACTGGTGGTCAGTGCATGTCATAGCTACCGATAAGATGGTCAGATGGTCACTTAGGCTTTTATATATATATATATATATATATACATATATATATATATATACACACACACACACACACACACACACACACACACACACACACACACTAGTGGCCCAGTGTACGAAATTAGTGCACAGGAGAGGGGTGTCCCTCAGCCTAGCCTGCACCCTCTCCAATCTGGGACCTTTAGGGGATGTCCAATTGCTGGTTTAGGTCCGATTCCACAGGCAATCAGACATCCTTGTCGCAATCCGGGACTGTTGGTTGCTAACTGCTCACCTGCCTGCTTGCTTGATTGCCCCTAACCACTCTGTCTGCTGGCCTGCTTGCCCCCAACCACCTTCCCACCATCCTTCTCACCCTCAACTGTCCCCCCTGCTGGCCTGCTCACCCTCAACTGCCCCCTCTGCCGGCCTAATTGCCCCCAACTGCCCCCCCCACCAGCCTGATCACCCTCAACTGCACTCCTCTCCTGGCCTGATCACCCCTAACCACCTCTGCTTCAGCCCTGCCACCATGGCTTTGTCCGGAAGGACGACCAGAAGGTTTCTCAGAAGGTTTTTCCAATCTAATTAGCATATTACCCTTTTATTAATATAGATAGATGATTTCCTGATTTTAATTTACTAAATTTACCTTGTTGGAGGATGAACATTCCCATAAATATGTTTGTGTTCTGTTCTGGAATTTAATTAAGTAGTAGAAACAGTTTGATCTTTTTGAGTCTTCCTTTTAAGTGATGTTAGGTGGGATTAGAGAAGCAATTAGTCTAAGCTGAATTACCTTAGAGCAAAGGTTGGCAAACTGCGGCTTGTGAGCCACCTGCGGCTCTTTGGCCCCTTGAGTGTGGCTCTTCTACAAACTACTATGTGTGGGCATGCACGTATAGTGCGATTGAAACTTCATGGTCCATGTGCAAAAGTCGGTTTTTGGCTCTCAAAAGAAATTTCAATTGTTGTACTGTTGATATTTGGCTCTGCTGACTGAGTTTGCCAACCACTGCTAGGGAAAAATACTTAAAAAAAACATTTTAATAATGTACTAAATATCTTTAACCTGAAGTCAAAACTTTTGGGTAAGGGTAATGCCCTAACGCAGTCAGCAAACTCATTAGTTAACAGAGCGGCGAACCACAGCTTGTGAGCCATATTATTTTAGGGTTAACCCTAATATTTTAGGGTTATTCTTCCCCTACCCATGGGTATTTTCCTCACATTCATGGCCTCATTAATACTCAGGTAAATATTCTACTAGGGCCATCTGCAGATCTGAGATTCTCTATACATGTCTCTCATATTTGGCACTCATACCTGCAACTCTAGCTGTTTATTCTCTCCAGACTATCTTCTCTGAGATTTACATCAGAGATTCTGCCAGGTTCTGTATTCTTCCTGTCTTGTCTAAAAACCCTCTCAACCTCTCAAGTCTTCAAACTAGGATAATAGTACCCAACTTATTTGTTTTCTGTCCATCATGATCACTGTCTTTTATTGCCCTGTGTCTTTAAAATCTTTATATTTTACTCTGTTTCTTTTTTTTTGGGGGGGAGTGTGCGGGGCGGGGGTATGCATGGTGTTTTCAGTCAGAAGGTAAAGCAAGTTCTTTTCCTTCAATTTTGGCAGGAGACAGCAGTGTCCTCTTCATTGATTTTTCCTGGGGCATTTATTTAACTGATATGAAATTGGACCACCTGGTGAGAAACAGAATAGCAATTAATAGACCTCTGGTGTTTCATGGTATTCCATCTACTGCTTATCTATGCCAGTATAAAATTATTTTTTTAAGTTTATGAAGAAAATATTTTTTCTTTAAAAAAAATTGAACTTTGAGTCCATCTGACTCAGCCAATCTAAATCGGGCTGAAAAACCGTGACTAATCTCAGTCTCATATTTCTTTAATTTTCATAAGTCATCAACTCATGAGCTTCATTTTTCATGTTCCCTAATAGTAACTGTTAATACTCTCTCACTACAAAAACAGATGATTTTTTTGCATGATGAAAATCCAGTCATAGCAGTATTTTCTATTCAGCCTGAGATCATGTGAACTCCTGTCTGTGCTCAGAACTATTGATTAGAATTAAGTCGTTTTAAAAATAACTTTGTCCTCATATTAAACATTTTAGAACTTTGATGTTGTGAGCTTTGTAAAACCTCTGTTCAAAAGAAAAAAAAGTAACATTACACTCAGCAGTAGCCACCAAGATGCTAAAATGATGATACAATATTTATATTGTACTGAGAAGTGTCCTTTGTAGTGCAGTTCACTTTTTGACCATTTGTTCATATATTAACATTGCTGGGTGACACTGAAGCCCTTTCCATACTACATATTCAGTAATTTGATCTTTGGATCAATCTGTGCAGGCATGACTGGAAGAGGTTATCAGGGACAGTGGGGTGTTGGGAAGGCAGAGACTTGAAAAAAGGAGGGAAGCTGGGCTACTGTTTATACTTTGTATGAAGATTATGCTGAATCAAAAGGAGGTGCTATATTTATGACCTCTATGTAGAGACAGAGATAAACTTTAGAATTGTATTTTATTATTAAATCCTGAAGTCTAAAATCAATAATAATAATGGTAGGTCTAAACTAATGTTTAAAAAAAATGGTGTTTCACTCTAGCCAGTTCAGCTCAGTGGATGGAGCATTGACCCATGGATTGAAGGGTTCCAGGTTCGATTTGGGTCAAGGGCATGTATCTGAGTTGCAGGCTCCATTCCCGACCCTTGTGGGGGTATGTGCTGGAGGCAACCAATTGATATGTTTCTCTCACATTGATGTTTCTTTCTTTCTGTCTCTTTCCCTCTTTCCCTCCCTTCCACTCTCTCTAAAAATCAATGGAAAAATATCCTCAGGTGAGTTTTTACAGTTGACTGATTTTGATATTTAGGCACTATGGTAGTTGTATTGAAAGTTAAAGTAATTTTTCCTCACAATTCATTGAGTTTTTTTTAACAGTTTATACTGATTTGATATTCCTTTGCTTTGTTTTTTGAACATGTTTGAATGTTATACTATAGTTGTTCATGAATAAACTTGTGTGTTATTTTTTTGGTATTTTCTGATAGTGTTTAATCTTCTCTATAGAAGATATATACTAGGTATTAACTTCTCATTAAATATTTTTATGACTTGAATTTAGAGTTTAAGAATATCAGCATTAAACTTTGCACTGCTGGTGGGAATGCAGACTGGTGCAGCCACTGTGGAGAACAGTATGGAGTTTCCTCAAAAAATTAAAAATGAAACTCACATTTGACCCAGTGATTCCACTTTTAGGAATATATCACAAGGAACTAGAAACACAGATCAGAAAGGATTTATGCCCCCCTATGTTCATTGCAGCACAATTCACCATAGCTAAGATTTGGAAACAGCCTAAGTGCCCATTAGCAGAAGATTGGATTAATAACTGTGGTATATCTACACAATGGAATACTATGCATTATGCTAAGTGAAATAAGCCAGTCAGAGAAAGACAAATACCACCTGATCTCACTATTTGTGGAATATAATGAACAACATAAACTGATGAACAGGGACAGATCTAGAGGCAGAGAAGCATCGACCAGAATGCTGGTCTTCAGGGCGTAAGGTAGCGGGCGGAGGGGGGAAGGAGGAGAGATCAACCAAAGGACTTGTATGCATGAATATAAGCCTAACCAATGGACATGAACACCAGGGCGGTGAAGGCATGAGTGTGGGGAGGTTTTGGGGGGGTTAATAAAGGGATAAGGACACATATGTAATACCTTAATAATAAAAAAATTTGGAAAAATAAAAAAGAAGAAAGAGTTTTCTATGTATTTTGTCATGTTTTATTTCTTGTGTTTCTTTGATGCTGTGTGCCAATGCTGGCTTTCTGAGAGCCAGACACATAATGAGAATGGCATGTTAAACACATGGATATCAAGGATGTGGTTACCTTAGCAACAGGAAGCTTATTAAAACCCTCAGAACTTCCATTTCTACTCCTGGGACATTTCTGAGTTTCAGTTACTGTAAATACTGGTGATATAATGTCTATAACTTTATAGAACAAACATTAAAATATTATAAAAGTGATCCACATTTTTCTTACAGTGTTAAGTTTATAATTTACTTTTTTCCCCTGAAAATGAGTTAGAAGTGGTCTAAGCAAGAGGTAGAACAACACTTCTAGACCTTATATTTTATAAAAATAGAAATTACATTATTTCATGGATTTATACATGAAGTTCTTGTTTATAGGTTTTGAAAGATTTGTCAGATTAATATTAACTTTAATTATTTTGAGTGTTAAAATACATTAAGATTCAGAATTACTATAGAAATAACCCTTCCCTTTTATCCCCTCCCTCTCTGTGTATCTCATGTTCTTTTTATCTTTTTCTAGTTATCTTGTGTATTGAGTAGTCCATGCTATCCAGATACATGAAGTGACTTTACTCTTTTTCTCTGTGAAAAGTTTTGTTCTTAAATTCATTAAAGAGAATGCTATAGTTGAATCCTGATTTCTCAAATGTTACATTTCAGCTAACACATTCATTGTTAGACAATTCAGTGATGAATCAATTATGGTCCAGCACTTTTTGACAAGTCTGCATAACAGATAACATCTAATATTTCAGACAAAGGGTCTAATAGATACAGGCTCACTCTTTATTCATCTAAACTTTTTGAGTTTGAGCCTTATAGAAGCTAAATCATTTTAAAGCAAAGTGCCTAGGACCTCTTATCTCAACTCACTTCAGAAATCCCTTCACTGATTTATGATTTACTGTTATGTTCTGCTACTACAATTTATGGAAGATCAATACAAGTATCACCTACTTGAAGTATGGGGTCTGTGTCTTTATAAAAAAACTTAGCTTGAACATTTTGACACTGTTAATATGAGAAATCATCCGATGTATTTTTCTTAATTTAGTTTCAGGAATTATCAGTTCTATCAATTTGTGTGTCTGTGTGTGTGTGTGTGTGTGTGTGTGTGTGTGTGTGTGTGTTTTGTCAGAAAATAACAATATAAGTCAATATGCCCTTAAAATATTTTTCAACACTGGGAATTTCAGATTGGTGATTCATGATAATAATAGTTGTCACTTGTTGAATGTGTACTGCACATCAGGCCCAGTTCTAAGTATGCATTTTATGCATATTGATTCTTGTAACAACAATCCTATGAGATTGGAGCTGGTATTCTGATCTCCATTTTACCAAGGAGGATGGTGGGGTAAAAAGACAGACATGCGCGTTATAAGTAGTGGAGCTAGGACTCATGTCAAGACAGTGTGGCACTGGGAATTGTGTGTGTGTGTGTGTGTTTTGTTGTTGCTTTTGTGTTTTAAATATATTTTCATTGATTTCAGAGAGGAAGGGAGAGGTTAGAGAGAGATTGAAACATCAGTGATGAGAGAGAATCATTGATTAGCTGCCTCCTGCATGCCCCACTCTGGGAATTGAGCCTACAATCTGGGCATGTGCCCTGACTGAAAATATAACCATGACCTCCTGGTTTCATAGGTTTCCATTTAACCATGCTGGCTGGGTGGGAATTCTGTGTTAAGCCTGCTTCCTCTTTTCTCCTTCTGTGTTCATCATATAGAATAGCAATTCTCGAAGTCCTGTTTCTGAACCAGCAGAATAAGCATCATGTGGGAACTTGTTGGACATGAAAATTCTTGGATATCAAAACCAAGACCTCCTGAATCAGAAACTTGGGGGTTAGCCTGCATTGTGTATTTCAACAAACCCTACTTGTGTTTCTGATGCACATTAAAGTCTAAGAACCACCGTTTTAGAAGAGAAAGAAAGAAAGAAAGAAAGAAAGAAAGAAAGAAAGAAAGAAAGAAAGA